>QVOB01012302.1:0-11807 GCA_014839585.1 Pseudomyrmex concolor
TATAAAATATTCGATTTTTTTAATTCATGAAAGAGTAAATTCGGTAATATGTACGCATGAGATGCAAACCAAGAGTCTTAAATGAATTTTCGAATTTAATTTAATTCGAACTTTTTCTCATATATTAATTCATTCACACGTTTGAAAATGTATTTGCACGTACATCCAGCACATAAGCTCGTATTGACCTCTAATTATTATATCACGAGCTTCAATATTTGTTTAATTGAGTTTGTTTGGTGAAAAAAAAAAAAAAATGAACACGCGACAGCAAAAATAGATAAAAGTTTCACGTGTGTGTTCTGGCAGATAATTCATATTTAGCATCCGGTCAGAGCACCTCAATTAATTCGCGATCACGTTGTTTGCGAATAATCACATGAGTACACTTCCGATTGTTGTAAAATTTCGGCGGTGAGAGGAAGATGTGAAGGAAGTCAAGAGAGAAGATGACGGAAGAGGAAGAGAGAAAACCGAGGACGATTATTTCCACCTGTTTTCTTCTACCTTCGTCCCTCACTTTCCCTCTTATAGCTGTCTCAAGATTTCATTCGCTGCCACGACGCCTGGATCGGCCTGCCAGTCGGATTAATGTTTCAGAAATTCAATTACGAGTTCCTTGACAGCTGTCTGAGTCGAGTAGGATCCAATTAATGCTCGCGATGCGGACGTCGCTGCTGTTCCTCGCCTTCCCACCTACCCCATCTATCCCTCCCCTCCCCCAGCTTTGTTTAAAACATCGAACTGAAAGTGCCGGGGAAACAGGTAACGCGTGACGGCGGGACGGTATCTTATAAAATGAGGCGAAATGACGAGCAGGTTGAAAAGCTGAAGTATCTCCGGTTTATGCGATAGTCGGATGCGACGTCGGGCCGACGTACTCCACAGGGACCATAGACGGGAAGGAAAGGACGCCAAGGGATAAAGCGCGCGGGTGAGGGTTTGGTCGAAAACGCCGTTCCACTTTCTCCACGAATTCTCGAGACATCGTTCGTGTCGGAAAAAGCGTGTGTTCCAATTTGCAGGCGTTTCGCGCGCTTTCACAGTCTCGTTTACGACGTTACGTGGGAAGCATATTGTTTCCTCCGGCAAATACGATAGCCGCTCACGGAGGTGGAGAATAATGCAAAAGCCGTCGCGTCGACCGTTCGTCCGAACGTTTTGCGTGCGGCAAGGATTTTAATTGGACCAACAAACGCGTTTTACTCGAAAATAGAGAGACAATGTCGCCGCCCCGCAAAATGTTGGAATTGTTGTTGACGACATTCACGCGCGAACATTTTCGGCATTCCGTGTGTGACGTCCTTCTCTCGGCTAAAAAAGACGATACATTTATTTCACGTCCTCGCGAGCGCGCGCGCGCGCGTTTCACGTCTTTGTCAAAAAATAGAGATACATCGCGCGGACGTAGAAAGAGAGCGGCACACACGCGAGACATATGTACACGATGCAGATTAATGTAAAGTGCTTCATGCGATGTACGTGCAATGACACTGCGCGCAATATTTTATGGAATCTGCGCGAAACAAGTATCCGTGTCACGTTTTAATGCATAAATTCTGTCGAGCTTTTCGAAAATACTGTCGCTGCCATCCATAAATTAACGCATTATCCATAAATGCATAATGATAAATAAATTCCTAAAATGTAATGTAAGAGAAAATTATTAAATACGCTCGGGGACGTGCCGCGGAATCATTAGCGAATCGAGCTGGCAGTTGGTTGTAAAAATCCTGCGAAAAAAAAACCGCGGTTCGGATCTTAGCGCGCCGGGGAAATCCCGTCCGAAAAGAAAATTTGTTTCCCAGCAAGATAAATCGTCCGTCATATAAGAATAACAGGAAAGTTTTTGAATTCAATATCGCGACGTTGCGTCGCGCGTTTCTCGTTCTCGTAAGTTATTGAGTTTCAAAGTGCAATAGTCAATTCGACGGTACGTGCCGCGCGTACCGCCCGCCCGCTCGCTCGCTCGCTCGCTCGCGCGCGCCTTGCTCGCCGCCGATTCGCCGGCGCGCGCGGTCGATGTGACGAATTTTACTTCCGAACTTTGAAATCCAATAACTCACGGCTCGGTCATCGAATCGACGTGTTACCGGACGGTTTGCCGAGTTTCGGGGCCAAGCTCATCGCTCTTCATGCGTTTCGCTACTTGCGACGCATGGCAGACTCTCTCTCCGCCGAGAAAGCCGAATTTATGGGGGTTCCCTCCCTCCTTCCTTCCCTCCCTCGCTTCCGCGGTGTACATCTTGGCACTGGCCATAAAGTTACCAAGGTATTCTGTGCAGAAATTGAATCGACTGTGAATTCGCGGTTAGTTCAAATTTCGGTGCTGTGAATACACCACCGCCGGTGATGAACTCCTCTCTCTCTCCCTCTCTCTTTCTCTCTTGACGTAAAACAGAAGAGAACGAAAGAGAGATTCCGATTTTTGAACAAGAGGCGTTCTTGAACAACAATATTTTCAGCGTGTCAGCGAGTTTTGAGTGAAGATCTGTTATTTTGTCAAAAAATAAAAAAATAAAAAAACTATGACCGGGCACGCGTAACGACATGTAGACACACTCTGCAGTCACTAGAGCTCTTGTCCGAAAATGACAGTTCTTCCCTCGAAATTTATTAAAAAAAAAAAAAAAAAAACAAAATAAAACTATTACTTGACGTAATTGTTCCTCTCTCTTTCAGTTATCGACGTCTCAATCTCGTTCACTTGCTACTTTGTGACTTTTTTTTTTTTAAATAAAAGAACGATAATTGTTACGTCAAACCTGAGTTATGAGAAAGTGTTCGGCTGGAAGGTCTTACAACGCGGCGATATCTCACACCGATTATAATTCCTGGTAATGATCATTAAGTACCGCATCAATTACGACGTTTAGATCTACGACGTGTCGACTAAACGTCATCACGCCCGCCGCCCGTCCGCCTCTCTCTTTCTCACTCTCTTTCACTCTCTCTCTCTCTCTCTCTCTCTCTCTCGCCAAAGTATATAATTACGCTTTAATTATCCTCCTTGCTCGAGGTGACTCCGCGGTTCCGTGTGAAGCGGACGCGGCGCGTTCGTGTGTGTATGAACTAAACACGGTGACTACACGAATCTTACACAGACTATATCGCACGTACACACGTTAGCGGGGCGGCACTTCGATCGAGCCTCCCTAATAGAGATTCCGTGAAGCTTGTCGTTTCCTACCGGAAGAAACTTCGATTCCGTGATAACTTACGGCATGCAATTACCATCCATCTAGAGGATGGCACGGGCAACCGGGGTGGTCCCAAGACTTAAGGATCGAGAAAGGGATGAAAATGTATTGGCGCCGACCGTTGGCAGGTCTGTAAATCGACAGTTGGACGTTCGTGGAAATTCTTGATCTCGATTGCGCCGATAATTATCTACTGTTATTCAAGCTTTAATTGGTACGTGTATATCTAATAAATTTCTGTCTCTCTGTTTCTCTCTCTATCGAATGAAAAAACCGAGTCAGAGTTCGAAAAATTTCTAAACCATTAAATTTTAAATATTTGAAAGCGAAAAATATTTATAAGATAAAATGCGATGAGAAAAAATTAAAAGAGAGCTTAAAAGCAAGCAAATAAAAAAAAGAAAAAACCGAATAATATATTTAGAGTACATCGATATTTTTCAAGCAGAGTTTTCAAAGCTTTCCCTTTGGTCCGACTAATATCTCGCCGCTGTATTTATTGTAGATGTGATTTATGTTATCGATGGATGACGCGCGCGAATACGCCATCGAACAATTGTGCATTCGCGTCGCGAAAGGCAGACCGATCTGTCACGTATATTTGGGGCGCACGCAAAAGGGTAGAAAAATCCATGGCCTTCGGATGATCCGAGAAAGAGAGAGAGAGAGAGAGAGAGAGAGAGAGAGCTGAGGGGGACCCTAAGAAAGACGCTCCCTTTCCATCGGGCGACCGAATCAACTTTCTCTCTCTTTTTTTTTCTCCCGTTTTCTCTGATCTTCTCTTTTCTTTTATCCTCCGCCCATATTCGATGACGAATCGTTCTGCTGAAACGAGTTTTGCTGACTAACGGCTCGCTGTTTCTTTCGATCTCGTCCTCGTTTCTTTTCTCTATTTTTTTTTCTCTTCTTCCTCTCCCCCGACGGCTCTTCGATTCGCCGCAGCAGCATCAGCCATCACCGTCGGCGATGGAATTCCGATCGGGAGATTAGAGGAAACGATCGGCGGCGGCGGTGGCGGCGCGCGGTGGTATCACGGCAGTCGTCCGGAGTATCCGTGAAGAACTTACGTAGAGAAATCTCGCGAGAGTTACGACTCTCGCGGTCTCGAGTTAGAAGGATCGAAGGGCATCTTTTTCCGGACAGGCAAAAAAGAAGTCGCGCGAGTGGAAGGGAAAATAGGGAGAAAAGGAGGCGCACAAGAGCGCCAGAAGAGAAAGAGGCAAGGAGTTTTCCCGCATGGACCCATCTCCGTGTTGGCGAGTAAATAAATAAACTACGAAGAAGAGACTTGAAAAGTATCGAGATTTCTTCGTTGTTCGATTCGCGGTCTCAGGTCTCACAATCTCTCCCTTTTATTCTCTCTCATCTCTGTCCTCCTCTTGCTCCGACCTCTCTTTCTCTCCTCGGTTCGCTTTTATTTGTAATTTTATTTATCGTTTTCCTTTAACGTTAACCGCAAACTCGATACGTACTTTATTGCTTCGCTTCTTACGGATGCCTTTATGAGTTCCGCTTACACGATTTACCTTTGCGGGGTAAATGCGAGAAACAGCTTCGTCTTCCGTATTGTCTCTCCCGCGGCCGCATTTCCCGTTGGGTTTTCCCTTCCCTCAACGTCGGCTCTCTCTCTCTCTCTCTCTCTCTCTCTTCCATTTCATTTGTTCGATCTCCGCGCGCGTATCTTCTTCCTCTCGCGGTCTTAATAATTCCGAATGGAAATGGAATTTGTACGCGCCCACCGTAGCCTTCTGTTGATGCAACAGAATCATGATTTTTCGCTTTCGGTGCACGTGTAAAATCCACTTGCAAAAAGAAAGAAAGAGAGAGAGAGAGATAAGTTCTCTCCTCATTACAATACCACCGTTTGTAACGAGCGGTCTTTCACCGCGCGCTATCGCTCGCTCGCTAGCGCGCGCGCACACACACAGGATATAGAGAATTCACGTCCGCTGGCCCGGAACCGGGTTGATATACATTAGTGATTATGCCGCGATACTTCGGTTTTATTGTGCGGTCCGTACACACCCCGGACGAATTATTTAGCGAGCCCTGCGCCGAACCGGTCATTTATCGCGGCCATACATATATCGCGCGGACGGGAACGCTATTGCGTGAACGCGATCGCGCTACAGGCTGGTCATTCGAAAACTGATCAAATTAGCTTTGGAAGCCCTCTTTACGTAGGCATAACTCGATTAATGGCAAAACTCGATTGAATTATTGAATGCGGCGGTAACATAATCACGACCCGTTGCAAATTACGAAAGCCGGTTCATTACTCGACGGTCAAGAAGACTCTAAGCCTGACTCGCGCGCCGGCCTCCCACTGTTTCTCGAATTTAAAAAAAAAAAAAGCGATCTAACACCAATCTTAAGAAGAAAAATTCTTTGTGATTTTAGATCAGGAGAGAATATTCTTTATTCAAATTTTCTTTAAAGCTTTCCCGCTCGCAAGTTTGTTCTTTTATCACGGTTCGCGTTCGCTCTCAGCGGACCCTGATCGCGATGTTTGAAAAAAAAAGGCATTAAAGATTTTTAACGAAGTTCGTCGAACGAGATCTCGCCGGATACGTCGTAAAATCGGATGTTGTAATTGGAGAGAATAATGAGGGACGATGTGCCGGTGAGCGAAAGGGAGATAATAGGTAGTCCGAGAAGAAGAATGCGGAAATTATGTAATGAGGTTGAAGCAGCGTCTTGTTTCAACGAGATGCGCATTATCTTCTTTGCGTGTAAAATGTTATGTGTGTAGGTGTGTGTGCGTATGTGTGTGCGTATCGATCGATGAGTTGCAGAACGCATCTCAGCGCGCGGTGCGCGGCCTCTTTAACTGAGACGTGTTTACGTGCTTTATGAATAAAAGCAGTCGAGGAGCTTTGACCTTTCGCAGTAAAATTCTCTCTGATATTTTCATAATTAAGTGCTTTATCGGGGAAAGAAATCTGAGCGGAAAATATATGAGAAGTAACAAATTTGAGCACAAGTCAGTACTCTTTAAAAGATCTTTTGTAAATGCGTATAAATGTTGGGGCGTTTTATTTTATTTTATTTTATTTTTTTTTTTACAGAAATATACGCAAATTGCACGTATAAAACTTCATAACTTAAAAACGACCGTGGTTTCGTTCCATTAAAGCGTTTGCTTCTGCGTAATTTTATTTTCTGCGAATTACTCGGCTAATTAACTTATTAGAGAATCTGAGCACGATAAAGGGGATTAAGAGTGCATATTGTTGTTTTTAAACGTATGTGATGAAAGATCAAATTAAACCGCATGTGATTTGAATACGTGTTAATCAATTTATTTATAATGACAGATGCAGATGTTCGACTGTTATTTTGTTCTTTAAGTAGTTTTATGTTGCGACAGAGAGAAGAATCTTGATGCAGCAGTGATAAAACGCCGCAACAATCCGACAAAAAGATAGACATATATACGCACGCACGAACGCCGAGAGACATGGCGAGTATTTCGCGCGCGCAGAAAGCAGTTGACGTTTGTATGGCGTATGGCGAACATTCTCACCTGCATTCTAGAGTCGCGTCTTTGCCCCTGAAGGTATACGGCGGGACCTTTATGTGAAGTAGCTTCAGAGCAGCGACTGAAACAGAAAAAGAGAAGAAGCTCGCATGAGATCGCATAAATGTCAATTGCGAGTATATATGTTGTTGCCCGAGGGTGCTATCGATGTGATGTCGTCGGAAATTCGAGACGATTCCCCGAGTGTTCGATTATATTGCCGATAATAAAAGAAAGGGAGATACTTTTTTTCGGCATGTCAATAGAAATAATTCTCGGCTATGGATGTTTATACGCGAGCGGTTTTCAAAGAAATAATACGGTTTTTTTCGCAAAAAGATATATATATATATTTATAGAACAAGAAGAAATATTTTGGTTTTTTAAATTTAAAAAACAATACATTTACAAAGTTTCAAATTTTTGCATAAAATATCATCTCTATATTGTTGTGAAAATGTTTAAAATACACTTTTATTAAAACATACTTTATACATATAAATAATAAATTAAATTTATATATTTACAAGTATTTAAATAAATAAATTACAAATTTATATATACAAATTTTATAAATATATATTATTTATAAATTATATATACAAACATTTTAAATATATTTTGTATATATAAGTGAATTTAATATATATTTATATATATACTTGTATTATATAAATAAATTTATATATATAAATATTGAAAATATATTTAAAACATATATTTAAAGTAATTTTCCAACAAAGATTTATTGGAAAATTACTTACACAAAGATTCATTGTGATGAAAATTAAATACTCTGAACTGTTATCTCTCGTTTATTTTCCGATTATTATTCTTTAACGCAACTAAATTAGATAAGAGTGAATAAAAAAAAAACAAAAAATAAAAAAAAAACAATCGCGAAGTAGTTTTTCTTGGTAGGATCGAGTTAGATCATTTGAAGAACCTCGGGAACACAAGTGCTACTTCGACAAGTGCTTTTTGCTCCTTGTCGATATGTAGACTCGAGTTCAATGGAAGAACGTTTTCGAATGAACGGCGCTTTCTTTCATGCCTAAATCGGTAAATCTCTTGACCTATTGCCAAGCGCATAATAGAAGCATTAAAAAAAGCGGCACTCGGTGTTGTTCGATCTATCGCGGATCTTTTCGCGAAAGAAGTATCGCTCCGACTTTCGACTCGGGTTTTCAATAGCGGTGACGAGGGTCTGGCAAAGCTTGGAAAATTGTGCCGCGATTGGATGAGCCAAAAGGAGTGGATCGCGATAGATGCTCAAATAATGGAAGATAGACTCTATTAGGACGCTTTCCTCTCTGAGGTTTTACCGTCGCTTTTTATCTACCTTCTGTTTCTTTTATCTCTGACATGTTCAACGAGCCGAGTTACGATGAAAATGATTTGAAGTGAAACACGGTACGAGACGTCAATGGGAGTTTTATGTCGTTACAAAGGGAGGGAGAAAACATTGTGTGTGTGTGTGAAATCTTATAAATACTACATGTCCGTATCAATCTCTCTCTCTTCCATTTATCTTCTCGTCTTAATAATTCAATGCTTCTAAAGCGTTCTCTACTCTCACCAGATATAAGTAAAGAGAAATTGCCAGGTAACGTAGAAAGTCTAAACTTTTATATTTTTTAGCATAGCGCAGAAGTGTGTGTGTGTGTGTGTGTGTAAAGTCGTAAGTGCGCGTATGCAACGACTAGACAGGAGTCGGTATCTACCTTTGACGTCATTGTCGTCATCGTCGTCGTCGTCGTCGTCGTCGTCAGAGAAAGACAGGAATGGACGTGAAGAGCAAAAAGGTTTAAGAGCGGGAATTCCTAGGAGGAGAGACAGAAGAGCTGAAATTTTCAGTACCAGATTAAATGTGGAGACTAAAACATTCCAGACGCCGGGTCTTGGATCTCCGTTCTACGCTCGTGCACTCGTGAATGTAACCCCCATGTATAACTGTAGACAGTTTGTAAGACGGAAAACGTCATATACATATTAATTCCGCCGTAGAATAAAGCGGAGATCGTATTTACTGCGCGTTTCGAGATGATGTGGAGACGATGCGGAGAGATGAGCGAAGTTTATTCCCTATGTGTATGTGCGTGTAAGTTAATGGCAAAAAGTTGACGCGCGTAAACTTCGATGTGACGCGGTTTGGTGGTAACAAGCCACCGCTATTTCGCGAGTTTCGTTTCGCGTCGCCATCCACCGCGAGAGTTGAGGGATCGAACGATGCGCCCGCCCGAGATTAAGAGTGAAATATCCACGTTGCGAGTATATATAACCGACTATACTTTTTCTGATATTATCGACATCCGTGCGACGTCATTCAGACTTTCAAAACTTCCCGACACGACGAAGTGGATTTCATCGGCGCGATGTTCACGTCCCTCCCTCATTCCCCCTTCTCTCCCCCCCCCGTTTCGTAACCGCAACCGTCTATCTTCTTTACCCTTTCGCTGACCTGTCGATCCTTCGACGCTCTTCCGATGTCTTTACCCGGAACATGGTAAGTACCAAAATTCGAACGTCACTTGGAAGTTTTCGCCCTAAGACACGTCTAAACAGTTTAGCCAGCGATGCGCGCACGAGAGATGTGCAAGCAAACCGAAACTTTCTGCGGAAAGCCCCACGAGCTTTCGTAATTGGAGAAGGTGGGAATAGAACGGACTACGGAGAAGGTCTGCCTCTTGATTCTGCATGCATATATATATATATATTATATATACATATACATATATATATATATATATATCGCGGCAAAGATAAACCTGGTAATGTTCATCTCGGTGGAAATTGTTATGCCTTGTCAGAGGCAAGCTGCGGGGGTTGACGTAGGTCCAAGGCGAATCGGTGAGTTTCGAGATCACTCTAAGAGGATTAGATCAGGATGAAACTGCCCACAATACACCGGTGAAACACACTGTGCGCGGTTTTTAGAGCATTAGCGGGGAGAGAATCGATAACAATTCTCTCCTGATTACATCGCGTATTTTTAAGTGTTCGTCTTTTGTGCAACTTGCTGCAAATTACGCGTAAGCTTCTCTCGATTCGAACATTATCGTTGAGATATTTGTAATTAAAAAAAAATTCTTTTCCCGGATTGATCTCCCCGCAGTTTTTTCTTTTTCTCCAGTTTTTTTCTTTTTTGCTAAATACATTTTTTCACGTGCCACTTTGTGAGAGACCGGCTCAATGGAGACACAACGCGATAGGGAGTTTTACAAAGCAAACGCGCGCGCAGGGGAGGGAAGTTGCCCGCTCGCGTTTTCGTTGTTGCGGATAAAAACTCAACGGATCGGACGACACACAGTTGGAAGCTGGACAAACGGGGGATAACGAACGCGTTTTGCGTTAACGATGCAACGTTACGGCTATTATCGTCGGATCGGAAGGAAAAGTGTCAGTGCGTATGCCGCGTAAAACTTGTTTCGCAAAACGTTCCATCAATTTAATCGCCGGAAGCGCGACGACAGCGATATATTGCGTCTTGCGAATTGGTCGGCTCTCATTTCGCGCAGCGAGTCCATCGTCTCTCTAACTACTACAATAACGTCCTCGTTTCCGGCATCACCGATCGTTGAATTACACCGATCGTGGCTCTGAGGGAGATAAGCGACCTCGGGTTGTTCTCGACGAGTCACCTTTGGTCTTGACGTGGGCCTTGAGAGAGAGCGCGATTATATTTCATCGAGAGGATCCGTGCTTCGATTTGGCTCGAGAATTAATTGCGTTGGGATTCGGCTTTGCATAGTCACCTTTGCATAGCTAGGATCTCCCTCTCGACGAAACTCGCTAAGTTGGAAACTATACGACTATATCGCGAATATATTGTAGGCTTCACGTTTCTATGGTGACTTGACTCTTACGTGTACTATAATCGCGTCCGAATTAATGCGTTTTCTTGTGATAAAATATTCATTATGCAACAAATAATTAAGAATGACAATGAAATAATAATTTAAATAACGATTTAAAATAATAACACTAAAAAATATGTTTATATTTTATATATTTGTTTTATATATTTTATCTAAGAAGAAAATTCGAAATAATTCAAAACACTTAGTGTTAAAATTAGTATATAATTCAAACAATTTAGTGTGTTAAAAATTAAAAATACGCGCGCGGTATTTTACACGTTGTACATAATGTTCTAACAATATTGTTGTAACAACGTTGAAAAAAAATAATTTATTTATCTTCTCGATCCTTTGATATTTTTGTTAAAGGGGCAAATAACATCACTTGCCGCGACACGCATAATCTCGCATGGATTAGAGACTTACTGGAACAATGCCACTTTATCAGTCCGCGGTGTAACCTCTCTCGGAACGCTATCTAGTTCTTGTTCTAAACGACATTAAGAGACACGCTTTTCACGCAAACTACATATTACTGTGTTAGCGCGGGGTTATGTTGTTCTTGCACAATGCGGAGAATCCTATTTCTCAGAATATGACAGACTAATTTTGCTGTAACTTCAACTGATATCCTTTCTGCATCCAAAGTTAATAAGAAGAACGAGAAACGGCGCGAACCCGTGGCGAGAGAAATGTAAAAGTTTCACGCCGGGCTTATTTCCTATTCTAACACCATTGACGTTCTAAAAAAAAAAAAAGAACTAATAAAGAATTACAATAAATTGTAACGAGCATCTACGAGCGAGACGTAAGAGAGACATAAAAGTGTCTCGTAAAACTGAAATTTTCAGTCACTTCGTTCGCAGAGTATCTAATAATATTATCCCGACGATGGCACGCGATCCACTTTTTCGCGGATAAATACACCACGCGTCGCCATCGATCAGGATCCGTTGTTAAATTCTACGCGTTCTGACAAGCAATCACGAAAACTCGAAATCATCTCTCCTGTCCCTGATATTTTTCTTATCATATTTCACGTCGAAGGGCGGAACTGTAGAATTTTTAACAAGGTCTCGCGCGCGATGAATATGCGTGTTATAACATACTAAACCCGGAGGAATGGGAGTACATCGTAAAGTGCGATAGCTGCGCGTAAAGGACATGCGCGCGGAGAAGAAAGTGCACAGAGAGATGGGAGAAAAGAGAGATAGATAGATAGATAGA
>QVOB01012303.1:0-11799 GCA_014839585.1 Pseudomyrmex concolor
AGATGAGCATTATTCAATATCAGGATCATCGACGTCCGCATCTACCGCTGGTCAAAACCGTTCACACACACGTGCACACACATTTTATAAATAAATATATTTTATAAATAAATAAATATATGTAAATTAAAAAGTCTATTAATCAACAAACTATTAATCAACAAACTTTTTTTCTTTTCCTTACAGTCTCCCTATCAAGACTATAAGAATAATAAGGCACGAAAAGAATCCGCCGTACTAGTACCCGATAGAAAATTACTATCAGGTCCGTATAGACCACAACGTTACATTTTTGATCAAAGCGCTGTCAGGCTGCCTGAAAAAAACCTGATTAGGCGACAGGGCAAAACCTAGCGCGTCCCTCTTAGGGCCGCATTTTATTTTCTACTCGGGTTTCTTTTATGAATAATAAAAACAAAATAGACGACGAGAAATCTTCGGATTTTGCAACCGCAAGTTACGTTGAAGATGAGAGAGGAGCGTAAAAACGATTTGTGTGTCTGTCTATTGCTATATAAAAACTTTATTTTATATTGTGAATTGAATTTAGCAAGAAAGGAATTAATAGAATCTTATTTAATTATTTTTTTTGCGAATTTAATTATTTTTAAGATCTCGAAAACGCAAGTCTGCGTCACGCAACTGAAGGATGTCGTTGATCCCCTGGCTCTTTTCACCGGCGCGAGAGAATCCGTCGAAGCTCTCTCTCTGCGGTCTCTGTCCGTGCGATCTGCTAACCGCGGCGAATCGGTAACCGCTCGCACACGATGCGAAGAATTTTACGACCGCGAAAGCTCGTCGCGGCGGCGCCGCCGCGCGCCGTCGAATCGACGACGTTAGAACGAAGAGAAGAGCCGCGGTTTTCGAGGTCGATCCCGCGGGAAAATTTGTGGTTCTCACTTTTGCGGTCGGACTCTCGCCGAGCGTGACGCTTGTTTCGCGAGAAGAACCCACGTACACTGATATAATGTCATGCGCCGTTGTGGCACGCAAAAAGATTTAGCAATTCTCAACAGTATCTTATTTATCAGACCGCTGCCTCTTCGTTCGCAGAGCATTACGTGAACGCGTACACGACCGCAGAGGCAAAACCGATCGCGCCGATGTCGTCATCTCGATCGCGACTTGTTTCGCGACGAGATCTTCCGTTACGCATCTCCTCTTCAAATCCGAGCGAGTTTAACGTTTAAAGAGAATCTCGCAGAGTCGAAACGAGTCAAGTTGATTGCGGTCAGGTATAATAATAATAAATAAATATAATAATAAATAAAAAGCGCTTATAATATAAATGTTTCAATAATTGTCTGATAAATTTGAATATCGGAATCTATAAATAATTTAAAAGCGGATTCTACAAATTTTATATAAATATCAATATGTAAATTTAAATGTGCATATCGATATTTATACATAGATTTCGGTTTTATCTCAAGCGCGGGAACGAAAGCAAATTGTTACCACGCGCGAAATTTCCGCAAAATTTCTGTTTCATTTTCCCTTCGCACGACGTACGCTTCCGTTCGTCGATTACCGCCGACTCTCGTCGTCGGCTGAGGAAGCGTCGGAGATAAACAAAGAAAAACAAAGATATTCATCGCGCGATCGTTGCTGCACGCCTGGATCCGTGAATGCGCCGTCCGGATTCGTACCGGACGAACGAGGCTATAAACTCGTAGCTTAACACTCCGTGCTGTATCCTGCTTCGTCGACGAAAACGCCGCTCGGCGGATAGGGGATAGCCAGGAAGCGTAATTGCACTTAATCGCCGAGTTCACGGCGTCCATGGACCCGTCATAAAACCGAATACAGTTTTTTTTTCCAGAGGCGCACTTTCCAAGGACAACCACGTGCGTTGCAAAATTGTGCGAAAGTATCACGTTCTTCAAAAAATTAATCAAAAAATAATTTGATCGTAATTGTTGCGAAAGTAATTACGATGATAAATTAAAGGTTTTCCGCTGGAGACATTCATTAGATTATTAGAGTTCGATATCTGTAAATAACTCTTCTTGCGAAATGCTCCCGATTGTGACATTGCGCGCACGCAAATCCATCTTGCGCGCACGCTGCCCACCATGGTGGCGGCGGCGGCTCCATTGCGCTCCGTGGCTTCTCATTACCGTGGCGAAGTTTCATCACGATTTAAACGCAATCCGCAAAATCTAGGTCAGACGCGTAATTTCAAGAGAGACGAGAGAATTGCGAGAGACAATACGGGCTCTCGCGTATATATCCTCGTGGCTATATCCGATTGGCACATGCGGGATACTCATTTGAAGTCACGTAAACACGGGAGAGCGGTGTGTATCTTTCGCGACTGCTTTCCGTCACGACCGTCGAGTTTCGATTAAACGCGCAGCCTCAAAACTTCGAGAACCCGAGCGCGGTGGTTGTTAATTAATTCTCGAGAATCCTTTTATGCATTCTATGAATGAACAAGTTTGCAATTTTTTCTTCACGAATCTAATTAGTAGCTTTTCACAATTTTAAAACAAAGTGATAAAATAGGCCAGTGGGAGAAGAAACGCGGTTGACTATGCGTTGCAAATTTTTTATTTCGTGTGATGACAAATAATGTTTCAAACAATGTTGGGTATCAATTTTAATTAATATCATAATAAAAACTCCACTTTATCAATTTTAATTAATATCATAATAGAAACTCCACTCTACCGAGATTTATAAATTAAAGTGAAACCTATGGAGCTAAATTTTACTTGTTCGAGAGTTGAGACAAAAATGAAAAAAACTTCATACAATGTTTAGAACGATCATTTATGTTTTGATCATCATCAGCCAAGCTAAAAATACACCAACTCTCTATGCAATCATCAAATTGTAAGAAAGAGTTAGATCTTCAGCTTGATTCAGGCTGATGATGATCAAAGTATAATGATCGCAACGTTCCAAACATTACATGAAGTTTTCACGGCAAAAGTGCATAATGGGAGACACGCATCGTATTAAGTGGTGCATATATACGTTTGGAACTGGTTTGCCGTTCGCGTCGGCGTTGAACGGTGTCTTTAAAGAAAATTGAAAGGTGAACGGATTTCTGCGGTAAGAGAGAAAGAGAGAAAAAGACCGATTCCCACTTTTATTCACGTATATGCGCTATCTAACGCGCGCTCGTGTGAAAACTGCGTGTCACGCCGCGTGACACCGCGACGACTTTATCACAACCACCGATCGTTGCGCGCGCGATCCATGGTATGCAATCTCGAGCATTGTTGCCGAGGAGAGAATTATTTTCCGAGAGCATATGTTCAACAATCATATATCTAATAACATATAATTTACGGTACGTTAAACTACATATATGGCGCAATTATTAATTAAAGAAGTAAATAAATGCGCAAGTCTGAATATTTTTGCGGTGGCAAAATTATATTCTCGTCGCGTAAGTTCTCTCTCTCTCTCTCTCTCTCTCTCTCTCTCGAAGAGACACGGTAAGAAAACTTGTTGTGTAAGAAATTGTCCGTCTGGATTTTAAGCGACAGACTGAGGTTTTTATCGCCGTCTGTCGCGCGTCCCGAGCGATATTAACCACGTCGGTTAAACGCGCGAGGAAGATGAGCGCGAAAGATATTACACCTGCTCGTGCAATAATGACGCTGCGCGAATAACACGGCTGGATATAATCACGTCGATTGCGGTCGCGGAGATCAATTAAACTATTTTAAATGAGCGGAGGGTATGTGTACGAAAAAAAAAAAAAAAAAATATGGATATTACCTACCGCAACATTTGTTACGCGTAAAGCGCGTTTGATGGCGTGATCATATTTTTTTTGTTTTGCGTTTTTCAAAAACTACTTCTACTTTATATTTCCAGTTTTTGAATTTACAGACGCGATTCGCGGGTTGCGCGGTTAATAAGCGGCTATTCGCCTTTTCGTGAATTATGTTCCTGGTAGGAGAGTCGGCAGATTCTCTTTCTTTCTCTCTGAGAGAGCGGCTCGCGTGGAAGACACCTTGTAAAAGGGGGATTTCTCATTAGCCGAGCAGCTCGGGCTGCTTGTGTGTAGGACGAATCCGGTTTTCGCGGTGTAAAAGATGCGCGCTACGAATCGGCAGATACTGAATGCGCGCTTGTCGATAGACGGACACGCACCGGAGTATCGGCCTCATTTACCGAGCCGCGAACCACGCATGAGCGTTGCGAATCCGTAGCACGCCACGTCCACAATGAACGCGCAAGACCGCGAGGTGAATGCGCGAGCGGC
Organism: Pseudomyrmex concolor; assembly: GCA_014839585.1. Taxonomy (NCBI): domain Eukaryota; kingdom Metazoa; phylum Arthropoda; class Insecta; order Hymenoptera; family Formicidae; genus Pseudomyrmex; species Pseudomyrmex concolor. The sequence goes on from QVOB01012303.1 coordinate 4,226, forward strand.
GGCGGCCGTATAAGCGAGATACCTATGCGTATGCAAATCACGTTCGAGTTAATTTCAAACTTCCCGGCTTTCGCGATGATTTTTGAATTGGCATTTGCAAGTGTTTTATTTGTCGGAAAAAAGTCTGCTTTTAACAGGGGGATGCTAACGTCTCTCCGGTTTAACAGAAAGCGAGAGAGTTTCTCTCATTCTTTCTCTTCCGAGAGTGACTTCGCGTTCACGAAGAAGAGCAAAACGATCGGCGCACAATAGACACGTTCACGCGCATTTGCAACGTACCCCGTTGAGGTGGTCGTTAATAAATGCGCAGCTGGCGCTCGTCTCCACCACAGGCCGCGCGCGTTACCTATGGCAAGTATCGAGCAGGTACTTTCGCGCGCTTTACTTCAGCTTCGGCGAACGTGAAACGCACGATGTCCGCGTCATTAACGATGCCCGGACCCAGCAGATATCCGGCGTCTAACGATCGGCGGGAACCATAAATCGATCATTTAATTGCGCTCCCGCCGGGAAGATCTCAGTACGCCGAGCCGCGCGGCTCGCCGTTTCGTTCGTTCTTTCTCGGTCGGGCCACAGGCCGACCGTTATACGCGCGCACATCGCCCGCGGTCGCGAGACGGGCGGAAGATCGATGGCAGCGAAACGATTGACTTGAATGGAGCGGCACGAGCGTCTGTTAAATCGTGAAGGGAAAGAGATCTCTGCGCTCCGATCGGGGAACACACGGAAGTCGGCGATGATGAGCTTCGCCGCTGATTATCGCCTCGAATCTTGGCCGACGACGCACGTGTGACGGAGCAACTCCGATAACAGTCGCGAACGGAAGCGATAAGCTTGACGATCATATCTCTCTCTCTCTCTCTCTCTCTCTCTCTTTCCGCGCGCCGAAGAAGCGATTAATTTCAGCTGCGGGGTTAAAAGCGCGATTTTTTCGACGCTCGTGAAAGATTGTTGTGATTATCGAATGTTACACCACGTGGCGCAACAATGAACAAGCGATATTGATTTACGCGAATAATTATACACTTGTATCTAGATATAGATGATATTTATAATGTGCCCCGTGGCGACGTTCGCGAAGAATATTGCGCGCGTAATATAGCGGTCTCATCCTCGAATAATTCGTCAATGTTGTAGCTCACACGTGTTTACGGTGTGCCGAACGAATTGATTTCCGCCTACGATTTCCTATACGCGCTCGTGAAAGAGAGGAAGAGAGACAAGCGCGTTTTATACACAGACGTTATCGCGATTGCAAAATTCTTTGTTCCATTAGCGTGGATATTACGTTATTCGCAAAAATTCGATGGAAATTAAATTGTTTAGAAAATTGAAAACTCGGAGATTTAATTTTATATATTACGGGGATGCTCTCAACATATTTTTCGCTTGATATTGCGAGGCACAATATATGTACACAATATATTCGCTGAAAATATAATTCGAAAGATGATCGTCGCCGCGAGATCGTCGACCTTGTGGGATAGCTCGCGTAATCGGCTCGTTGAGAGAGCATTCAATTTGTCCACAACCGCTAGAGAACCGCAGGGAGAGAGAGAGAGAGAGAGAGAGAGGGCATCGAGATGCACCGCACGCGGGATACTTCATACATACGGGAATAATTACACGGTTCGCGCCCGTCCGAATAAAATATTTCCCGTGCGCGGCCGCGAGTTCGGTCGATGCATCTCTCGCGCGAGCGATCTCATCTCCGAATGATTATCGACGCGATCTCTCCGCGCACGTACTGTAATTGCACGAGATTACTCTCTATCTCTATCTCTCTCTCCCTCTCTTTCTTCCTTTCTTGAATCTCTATTCGGAGCTGTGCGCGACGGATCGCTCGTGCTTCGAAACATTGTATCGAATCGCACGCGAATTATACTGATTTATAAGCTGCCGCGTATATTGCGTGCGGCAATTCCGAAGCCGTTTGACTGACGATCACGAAGCGAATTCGATCGTGGCTATATTCGCGATATGCGTTTACGATTTTCTTTAAAACATGCCTCATTAAAAGCAAATAAATCCGTCACCAACAAAATTGCTGACTGACTTTTAATTGATTATTCTTTCCCTCGTTTCTAATTTCTTAATAATCTAAGAGACTACCTACGCTTTATTTATTCGCCATAAACGAGTCGCGGACATCCCGCTGTTGCGCTCTACACGCACGATCGCCGATGTTCACACGCATGTTCATGCGTTCCGACCGGTCGGCGCTCGCATATGAGCGCGCACGCTATCCGTCGATTTAGAAAATGTCGGCTTTTGCAGCCGAATATATTCGAGATAGTTCGTATGGGAGAAGAAGAAATAAATACGAGAGAGAGAGAGCACACGCACGATATGTTGCGCTTTGTCGAAATTTATTTTTTTTTAAATAGAAACGGAAAAAACTTTTCATTGTAATTAACGTAAATAATTTCGACGCAAAGCGAACGGAATTGAGGGGAATAATTCGAGAATTTTGTTTCGGACTTTTTTTTTTTTCCGCTTCCCTTTGACGCATTCCGTTAATTCCGTGAATTGTCGGATAAAGCGGCATTATTATCCAGTCGGAGCAGACTATTCTTGGAATGAGAATTTGTCACTTTAATCCACTTCAAAATATCCAATCCGGTTTGCTCGCTCGCTCGGTCGTCGCGTCACTGTACCAACCAACCGCGTGTATCTTCGTTCTTTCAGCGAGGTATGCAGACACAACAGCGCGCGGAAAAAATCGGCAAACTAGTTCTGCGGCAGAGGCGGCTTCGCCACAGGGCTTGCAAGCCCTTATGGGAAAGTCGTCTCTCTCTATGAATCCTCTGCATGGGTATATTCTTCGCGTGACTCTTCTCGTGCACGCGAAAGACTATATCGTAATTCCGATCGTGTTGGGAGGAGAAGAGAAAGAGACGTAATAAAATTATCGTCGGTTTTTTGACGAAAATTGTATTTGATCGAGATCCGAGATCAGACGTGAATCTCGCTATTTTCGAAGTCGGATATCGGCTAATATATTTTAACCAATATTTTAATATTGTTAGTTAATTTAATATTTTAATTATTTTCAAACTTGGATATCAACTACATCGAAGCTAACAGTTTACTTGGATTTTTTCACATATGTTACTTAGTGTGAAATTTTTATACACGCACATGCAAATTTCTCGAGTAACTTAACTCGTTCGAGTTTGCCTAGCGCGATACGAAAGAACGCGTCCGATCTCCCTACGCGCTCGCATCACCTCCCGATTGAAACACGTTCGAGTGAATTTCCGAAGGAGCAATCTCGATCTTCCTAAGGCGGGAGGGTATACGTAGCCGTTCGTTGTTTCTCTGCGCCACGCATCAAATTGTTAGTTAGACGATAGCAGCAACCGGACGATCTCGTACATTTATTCCGATTATTGAAGCCGCGATCGACGTGAAAACGGACGGACCTGTGCGATCGTTCCCCGCGATCCTGGCTCGCGGATATTGGCTATTTCAGACGCCAAAAGGGGAGAAGAAAACGGGCTGCCGGGTTTATCGTACGGAAGAATCGTGCATAGACGTCGTCGTCATCGTCATTCGTAACGTTTTATGGATCGTAATGTTCCATTTTTGTTCCGGGCGGGACAAACAGACTCTAGGTTAGGTTCTAGACTATTACGTTCGCGAAATTGATGGGCGTGAATTTTAACGTGTCGCTACACTTTATTTCGGAAATAAAGACGCGATAGCGTTTTCCTGAGTTTAAATGGAAGTGCAGTTCTCTCTTTCGAGATTCGAGCGAATGTTAAATTATCTTATACTTTAAGAGAAAGAAAAAGAGAAAAAGAGTGTTAAACGTATCACTTTTAAAGTCATAAAAAATAAATTATCAACAGGCTATTGGATGAATCCGAGAAATGTTACACGCTGCATCACAATTTTCACTTTAATTTTTTTATTTACATTTTTCATTTTATAATTCGCACCTCATGATCCAGCAATATCGCGTAATTTGATAATATATCGCATTAATATATCAGACCGCTTTATGTACATGTCGCACCCTGATATACTTTTACTAAGAAATTGGAGTCACATTTCCGATAAAATGGAATCATATAACCGGGGAATATGTATATATATATATATATATATATATATATATTGTATATGTATAAAATTAAAAAGAATAATGAATTATATATTCTAGTATCGGATCTCTCTCGCGCGGTTTTGCACCGTTGCGTTTATATATTTCCAACTCGCGGCCGCGATATCAAACGGGCATAATAATTCGCGGTGTTTCTTCTCTATTTCGTTTTCTTCAAATCTGTCCGCACTCCATCGTCGGTTATTATTTACAAGCGTTCTCGCGTTCTCGTTATATATCGCACGCTGTTACGGCTCGTAGTTGCACGTTAATTATTAATTATTTTACGTAGCGCGATACGCCGCAGCATATCCCTCGCGGATCGCCCGCGCGAAATAATCGGATTCGACGCGCATACACGAAACATAACGCATCAAAAGCATTATTAAAAGCAGAATTCTTCCCCCTTTCAAACGGGGGAAGAATTCTGAAAATTACACATGCGATATTTAATCCGAGCTTGAGAATCGCGAATTCCCTTTCCTCAATTGCTTTCCGTTTCATTCGGCGGCCGTTTGTCAAAGAGCGGAGACGCTGCGCGTCGTGTCACATCGCGCGATTTTACAATTAGACATGTATGTGGCTCCTTCTCTTTCCTCCTCTTTTTCCTCTTTATCGCGCTCTCTGTTCCTCTCTCTTTTCTCAAGCTTCTGAGGATATTTTTCTCTCAGGAGCGTATTTGCACAACTCCGATAGCTCGATAAATGCTCGCGTGCATGCGCACACGAGCATAACGTGATTGCGACGAGTGCCCCTGCAGACGGAGCACGCACGTCGGTCGTCTCTGCAGCAAGTTTCAGAGTCCAGGCCGCTCCCGCGACCCACTCACGTTCAGGTCGTTCTCGACTTTTCACCGGAGCAGTTTTGCGCTCGCTACATGCACCGGTACTTCGTTAACAGGCCCGTTTTAAGCACTCGTTATTAATTGCGACTTTGTTAATAAACGCCCGCGGCCGTTCGCCGGCTGGCAAAATCACGGCGCGGCGCAAAATAAGTTTGCATAACATGTTTTGAAACGCGAGTTTAATTAAATTTTTTGTAAATAATAATAATATACAAGCGTGCGGTAGCACACAACAAATATAATGATGTGCAACAACATTAGCTACACGTAATAAACTTGATAGAAAATTGAGAAATTATCCATATGAGAAATATATTTGCGTGTAACAATTTATTTTTCTCCAATTATTTATAATTAATTTTATTTAAAGTTAACTTTCAGGAGAGTTCGGAGAAAAGAGAGAAACTTGCAGAGATCGAATGACAACTTCGACTACGTCTAAACGCGTCCTTTCTTTGGAGTAAGCTCTTCTCTTTCGTCGTTTCTACTCTTTCTCGTGCGCGCCATATAATTTATCGCACGATCGTGGCACGAAAACGACGGACGTACGGAGATATAGCAGCTTCCTTATTAATCAAGATACATCGAACGGCTTATAGCCGCGCCATGTTTCCAGACTTTGATAAGTTATTGCATTCAATGCAAATCGCGCGGCGCGATGCCGATTGGCAACGCGCGAGAATTTCAGGAAAGCTGCTCTGCCTTCTCTTTGTACTCTTTCACGCAGTCCTCTCTCGTTTGAGAGAACCGTCGATTCCGAAAGCCGCAAATAGAAACTTGCAAAGCGCGATCAATCTCGCGCAAGTCGACGACGCGAATAAGAATTGTAAATACACTGTCAAAGGGTTCCGCGCTTTCATTGCGTATATTCAGTGCTACAGCTGTTTATCTACATAAAAAAAATTCTTTTAAATTAAAGGCTGAACTTCCGAAAAGCGCTTACCTCCGATTTGGCTGGTTTTGGCACAAATATGTAGTTTACCTAGAAAATAAGATTTCCAAATGGATTTTTACCGCAAACCCCCCAAGTTTTTCGTTTTTTGAAAATAACAACAAAAATATTGCAGTTAGGTAAAACATGTATAGGACCTTTTTTGTAAAGCTTTTTATAATCTTCATTTTTTGTTTATACATTTTTTCTGTACAATGAAAACTTTCCGAAATAATTAACAAAAAAGCTTTTACCTTTCAGGGGAGCTGCGGGGGGGGGGCGAAGGAGGGGTTTGCAGTAAAAATCCATTTGGGAATCTTATTTTCTAGGTAAACTACATATTTGTGCCAAAAATCAACCAAATCGGAGATAAACGCTTTTCGGAAGTTTATCCAAATTAAATTTACTAAAAGATATATAATTAAAAAATAATTAAAAATCTATTTAAAAAATAAGAACCAAATAAAAATTAAATTCAAATATTTAGTTTAAAGTGTGTGAAATTTATACAAGTGATGTACTTCCGCGCAATCACATCGCGTTGACCATGCGTCCGTTGAACTTCTCGCGACGAGTAACTCATCGACGAATTAACATTTTCACGCCGGATCGTTTGTCTGCGGGATCGTTAATTTTCACGACCCTCGCGCCGGTTAATAACACGCTACTGAGCGCGGCGGTATTTACCGCGCGAAGAGGCGATCGGCACGCACGTGCTCGCTCGCACGTGCATCGCGCGCGAAGCGCACCTGCAATTTTGCTCGACTTCGCCCACTACCCCGCGCGCGCGTGTTTCTCGCTTTTATATCGCATAAATCAGCATACATCCGCATCCTGCCGCCGGGTTCATTTCGGACTTACGTCGTGCGCGATATAACGGACGTAACGCCATCGGAAACGGCGGGTCTCTCGGCGCGAATCGCGAGGTGTGACGTCGGACTTATAACGACTGTAAAACGCGCGCTCCTCGCTTCTCGCGAGGCGTGCATTTCGTCTTTTAGTGCGGCTATATTTATATGCGGCGCGACGCTGACCTCGAGCATCTGTGCACCCTGGAGAACGATTCGACACCGCGTGTGCTCCTCCCTTCGGTTTTCAGCGATAAATCTTCGATTATTGACAAGACGGAAAGACGTGCGTTAGCGATACCAGCTCTTTGCCGTGTGTTTCCGCGTGTGAGAGAAAGAAAATGATCAAAAAACGGTTTGCCTTGAAAATTCAACGTTCTCGATAATTTGCGAAGCAAATTACTTTCACAAGATGTTATGTGCAAAGTAGATGTTTTATCTGAATTTAAATAATTGTCAAACTTTATAATAATAATAATCTTTATTCACTCAGCCTTCAGGCCAAGAAGGGAACTTGGTTTACATGTTATCTAATCTCACGCATCCTTCCATTCCTATCATTCACACTTCCTATACCTTATCTTACTTTATCTTTACATCCATCTTATTTCTATAATTTTGTCCATATGCAACAATAATTTACCTATCAGTAGTACAGTGTGTATATCTGTACAGTGTGTGTGTATATATATATATATATATATATATATTTACATTTTAATTACACTTTAATTACACTTTAAACTTTTGTGTTATATAGGGTAAATGGGGATAAGATGGCCATAGTTTTTTTTAAATGCAAAAAACAGACTTTAATTTTTGTTATTTTTTAATATTGCTTTT
>QVOB01012304.1:0-41836 GCA_014839585.1 Pseudomyrmex concolor
GCTCCCGGAGTTACAGCGCCCTCTTTTCACTTGGGGGGGAATTACGATTTTTTAAAATGTGTCAGGTTTTTCTGCCCAACCCTGTACATTAAAAAAATGAAGTACACATTACTTAAAACAATTTTCAAGTAAATATTGAACATTTCTTTAATAGAAATGAAAAACAAATATACATATGTTTATACTAAGAAAATGTTTAAAAAAAAAACTTCTGAAATTATACTTTCTTTATTGCTCTTTTGTTCTTTTGTGAAAATAAATTGCAAGTATACCATCGCGAGATGGATTTTATTTTCCTCGCGAATCCTCTTATCACAATTCCTCAGAGAGATTAAGTTAATCGGACGATACATACCTTGGAGGTAGGCGTTTGCAGGAAAGTCGCGATGCCCGCTCTCACTCTATTTTTCACACCGCGCACGGTTCCTTTGGCACTTCGTATGGCTTCCTTGTCGTGGATTTTGTAGCCGGCGAAACACTCGTCATTCTCAGCCGCGCCGTTCTTCTCGCCATTGGAATTTTTATCGTTACGGTTCAATTCATTCACGTGAAAATTATAATACCTGTCGTCCTCGTACAGGTATTTGTGACCGACCGGCCGATCCTGAGCGGCCTCGACACTCTCTTGCTCCGTTCTCTTCTGTTCTTCCTTCCTCTCTTCGTACGTGCACTCTTTGACAACCGGCGACAACGATTTGATGTTCTGCTGAAAATCCGCGGGATTAGGACTCCTCACTCGCGGCGTCGAGGAGGCTTTTGACAAGGACGATGTTCCGGATGGTGACGGGGAAACGCTAGCTGAAGACACCGGTGAGCACGGCGCGGAGTCTAGTTCCGTTATCGCTGAGACCTGCTGACGGATCGCGCTCGATTCCTCAATCTGACTATCATCAACGCCGTTTGTCAGCGTGATGCGGCCCAGTTTCTCAACGACACTTACCGTTTCCTCAATGCTCTTCGGTGTGTCGGTTACCCGGTACTCGCTCACGTCGCCGTTCATCTCGGCACCGTTCAACGAGTCGCAGCTGATGTTACTCTCGTTGTCATCGCTGTCGACCTCGGCGCCGCTGCTGGTCAAGCTCCCGGTACGGTTGTGCGTGCTGCTGGACAGTATCACTGTGCTGGCGTTCTTCTTCTTCGGCAACGGCGGCGGCGTGCCGTCAAGATCGCTGCAGGTACCGCTGTCCAAGGTATCGCTGGGCGAGCATTGCCCACTCGACATCACCATGCCGTTTAACGGGTTTTGATAGGAGTTGTAGTAGAAACAGGCGCTCGTACGACCGCCTGTGAGGGTGGACGAGTTGAGAGTCTCTGTGGCGCCGCGGTGCACCATGTCCCCGTTATCGCTACCGTCGTTGTCCTGAACCTGCTTCTCGCTGTCGTTGATTCTGATCGTGTTGTTGTTGTTGCGCTCCTGATTGTCGGATCCAGCCGCCGGGTCGCCGCTGAAGACACTGATTCTCACACAGCCCTCACCGGCACTCGCGCAGTGTCGCTCGTTCACCAAGTTCGTCGCACTCACCACTACCGCACCGTCTTCGCGCTTAATCGAGCGTTCGAGCGCGGTACCGTTCTCGATCTCGCGATTTCGCCCGTTCTCGTCCAGAGTCAACCGCACTGTCGAGATTACCCTACTGTTCTTGTCACCATCCGGATTGATCTTGATCTTGACTATGTGCGAGGCCTGCTGCGGCTGCTGAGGCTGCCACCGTTGCTGCCGTGACGATTCGACGACGGTGTTCCGCTCGTCGTAGCCGCCGTTCGCCGATTGCGCTTCCGGGATGATTCTCCTGCAGGTTGTCGCGGGATCGGCGGTAGGAGCGCTCACTCCGACGAATACCGTTGCTCCGGGCCCGGTGGCGAGAGGCGGCGAGACGGAAGGAGAAACGGTCCGGATTGACACAGTCTGCCGAGCGGCCTGACTCGCATCCCGGGCCTGAGTTTTCGCTGGTAGTGGCGGAGGAACGGTCATCGTGGCAGTCTCATCCATACGCGTATACGAGGTCACCGTTGCTCACTTGATAGACTTCACCTTGAGAAGGAATTTGGAAAGTCAAGGATAATTACGGTTGATCATTGACTCTCCGTCTCTCTTCACGGTTTTCTCTTTCTCCGTCTTGCTTCCTCGTCTTCTTTATATTTGCATTATCGATTTGTAATTACATTTAAGGACGTTCGCTCGTACTCAAGCACGCGTGTTACGAGACGAAAAGATAGGTGTGCATTTGTTTATCGGACAATCAGTAAAGAAGATACATTGACCGCGCGATTGAACGCGCGATGTTCTCCGAATAGCCACACAAATGTCGAAACAAATGTCTATCGCGATTTATCGCGGCATTAATTCATTGCAATCCGCAATTGCAACGGCGGAACCCGAACAACTGCAATTCGAAGCAAAATAACACTTGATCAAAGTCGAGTGCCGTTCGGAACGAGCTGCTTTTCATCGACACATTCACGTGAACGATTTGTGCTCTCGCGCCAGCCCGCGCGAAATACTGAAATATTAAACTAATATTGTTTCTTTGATGCCACGCGCGCCAGCTGTAACGTTTAATCAGCTGAATTAATATATTGTGATTATCCTTTAAGCGAATTTTTTTTTCGACTTCGCGCAGAGGTAATTTTCCTTTGAGCTGAATTAATTAAGCGATACAAAGTCAATTTAACAGACGATACCTTAACACATATTGAATACTTATGCTGTGCACATCATATTGGAGTTGAAGTTTCCACGATTCTCTCGGGCGCTATTGCGGAGGATTTCAATAATTTAACTTTCATCGAAACTTCACATTGCACGCGCGCAGTATAATTATAATTTCAAAACTTGCTGCATGCGCGAGTAAAATATATTATTATTCCTTACTTAATTATTCATTAAAGTTGTTTTTATAATCAAGACTTTGAATCATATATTTCCGCCATCGTGCAACAATGGACCGGCACCAATCGCTCGAATTCTGACGATTGACCGTGAATCGTCGATCGCGCACCGGATTCGCAAGGACGACCGAGCAGACGTGACGGAAAAGCTTGACGAATTGCGGCCGTTCGAATCAGGTCGAGATGGAGCGTAAGACCTCCGCAGGTCTCGTCGAGAAAAACGTTAACACCTTGCGCACACCTGTGGCCGTGCGAGATCGCGTATTATATCAGCCGCGTGCGCGTGAAGGAGAAATATGTGGTACGTACGGGACCCGGCACGCAAAAAGAGAAAGAGAAAACCATCTGGTGAGAAAGAGGAAAGCGTTATATATATATATATATATATATATATATACATATATATATATATCGTCGGGGACTGTGAAGGCAGGATAGCACCACTTACGAACTGCATATGTGTATCAAGAGCGACACATAGTAAACTTCAAGACTCAGCCGTTAAAGCCGACAGACAACTGCGACGACGAAGACGACGACAACGATCAACGGGTGATCGTTCACGGAACGTCAGTAACTGTACTGGAGTGCCGCTGACACTCACTCATGCAGTTTCGCGGTTCGGGTGGGGACTGGAGTCGGGCCCCGGGGACCACAAGTATAACGAAAGAGGGAGTGGGAAAACATCGGCCGGTCTACGAGGAACGAAGGCATGCGGAGGTGGTGAGAAGGGGAAAGAAGGGAAGAAAAAGGCGAGACCCGAGGAAGGACGGGAACGAGTTCTCTTCGAGAAGCCGACTTGTAGTCACCCGACAGGTACCTGCTTGGCCAAGTGGTGGACGTGGCGTCCTCTATCGAACCAGTCGAGATCGACCGTCCGGTTCCTTATTTAAATACCTGACTCTTTACCGTTCACCGCCTTTCACGTGGAACTCACGTAGACTTGGCGCGTAGGTGTGCAAGTACATGTACGCACGTATACGTCCATATATACATATATGCGTGCGCGCACGCACAATACGTCTGTGTGCACTTGCCAAAATTTCACCGCTGGATGTTGCAGTATATTACTTACATGGCATCTCAGACTGTTCGCTATAAATGTGTACACGGCCGTGCCTCGTGAATGGCCGTGTGAATGGAAAGCGCGGTCCCGCAGGCTACGCTCGATACCCACCAAACAACTCTCTGTGGTGACCGGTGAATTCTGGAGCTGGAAGATGTTGCAATGGCTTTCATTGTGTTGTGCCGATGGGAACTGTCGCGACTAAAAGAGAGTAGAGAAGACGTAGCCGGTTTTGCGGCAGCGGAGTGTGTAATGCCAACTTGCTGCCAATTATTCTATTAAACTACTTGCGGCTTCTCCTTTCCATTTCTTTTGATATAAATTCTTTCTCGCTTTTTAAAAGATTCGAATCTGTATTGAAAATAAAATTGTGCTTACATACGTATAAATATATTATTTTTCCCACAAATGTATCTAGATCTACATATAAAACAAATGCAATATTTTATATAAAACGTCAGAGAGAAAATTTTCTTCTTGCAACATAAAAATGTTTATATATATGTAATAAAATTTTCATATAGATTAGTTATTATATCGACCTTGCAACGAGTGGAAGACTTTAAAGGGGACTAGAACAGGTTCCGTTACACCTTCCAGCCGCGTGCATGGCAAGGACTGTCTGTCTGGTTATTCTTGTTTATTCTTTTTCAATTCTGAGGGAAGGACATTTACGCAGCTATGACCCCGGTGATGGAAGCGATTATTGATAATCTGTCGCGGACGACGCGGGTCGCGCATAAAACGCAAAAGAAAACGTTTAACGCCATGATGTCACCAAATAAATAACGATTATATTTGATTGCCTTATACATTTACAATAGCTGAAAGGCCTGTCATGTCGAAAACAAAACTGGCATTCTCGATTTTTACAATTTGAAGAACAATCACAGGACATACACATCAACAGTGTCCCGATACAATAAACTTTTTTTTTATAAACTTTCGAATATAATTAAACGTAGTCATGAAAGTGTCTCACATAAAACATTTATCGCTAATATAATATTTTTTTTTATCTCACAATTATTAACTATCTTCGTACAAGTGTATGTACGGATATTTTTTTCTTTCTCCCACAAAATTTTAATTTTAAACTTATACATCTTTCTTAAATTCACACATTACTATGAATTTATGAAGGTAGTTCTCTTTCTCTGGACAAAAACCATACGTTCATAGGCTCGGATTTCCCTTTCATCATAACAGGACCTCTGTATTCCAAGAGAAACTGCGGATCTTGGTTTTCGGGCATACACAGATACCTGCAACAAATTGTAAGAATATTTACAACATGATAACATTGTAAATAGTAACATTATTTTAAAATAATTTGCAATATCTTACGCAATGAACAACTCATTACAAATTGTGTAACCCGCGTATGTGTAAATTATCTTAGAAGAAATGTGTGTGTGTGTGTATGTTAAAGAAGCCTTTAAAATACGTATTTCACGTCTAATCGAATTAGTCTTGTCGCGAGGGTTAGTTGTTTTCTTCGCTGGTAATCATTAAAACGTGAACGTTCGTGACGGCCGTTACGCGCTTTAACATGTCATTGAAATCGTATGCACGATCGAATGTTTCATCGCATACGTTGCTGCTCTTCGCTAATTGAAATTGCTCAGAAATCATGGAGGTGTTGATAGATTGTTATTTCGACAGATTGTTTTCGGAAATGGATCGCAGTTGTTTAGCCTCGCGATACAAGCGACGCGAGTTGGTCAATTATTTCACGGATGTGATAAACAGCTGTGCAGAAGGTAACAAGATTTACGACACCGAGATCCGCGCGTGTACATATCCGCGTGTGCGCGAATATTCGCGCGCGAGTGTTGCTTAAATGACAAATGGCTCTATATGTACGTCGGGAATCGATAATTATTAGCATGAAAGTGTCGTTTTGTCATCCGCGCGAGAATCCACCGCGACGAGAAGATTCCTAAATTCATGTCTATATGTACATTAGTAGATAACACACACGCGAGACGTCGCGCTGCCGCCGCGATATTAACGACGCACGAAAGTTTTATCTGTTAATTTCTTATCTCTCGGCACGACGCGAATACCTGGAATACGTAGATATATCGCCGCCCATTATGATCTTACCGTTACATTAAACCGTGTTTAATCCTTTCTATTTGTCTTAGTTGTTTCGCCAATGCCGTTGCGCGATAACGGTGAAAAATACCGCGCGCCGTAAACGCATCGCCAGGAATTCCGGAATAATTTGCATCGCGCAAAGGTCTCGCCCGCGTTCTATGTACGACGTTTTACTCGTAAAAAAACGCGCGATGATCCCGATGAGAATACGAATCGCGTCTGTTTTCAGCGGAGAATCTGGACAAACAGGACGTGTGCGAGAGGATCGTGAACTCGGCTCTGCGTTATCACAACATCACAATGATGGACAACGGATCGATCTGTCTGCTCGGCAAGTTTCACAACGTTCTCTATGTCGCTGCGAAACTCTGCTACGACTGGGATCTCGGCAACAACGAGATCGTCAGCCGACTGCTCAACGACATATTCTACTGCGAGAAGACTTTCGAGCGGTTGCTGGTCGGTGCGATCTTCGGCACGCGCGTTACGCACTTCCTGTCCGGTTGGAAATGCGACTTCGACGATCGCGAGGAGAACATCCGGGCGCTGGTGTACTTCTTGAATCACGCAACCAGCGCCCGGTTGGAGTACCGTTGCGAGTCCTCGCCGATCAAGAGACGTTTCATCGACGTGCCCATGGAGTCGTACGGACAAGTTCTGCCTTTGAGAGTCGCGATTCAACACGGCGCGCCGGACATCCTGTTGATCATGCTGCGCTACGGCGCCTCGGAGGAGTCCGACAAACTGGCACCGTCCCCGATAGAGATCATCATGACTAAACTCAACGAGTTCGAGGCGCAACCCGGTCAGGAAGAAATCGTTTATCCTAAACATCTGCTGATATGTCTCAGAATGTTGCTACGAACCGTGATCACCGCCTGCGTCAGAACTCCCGATCACATTGCCGATCACAGCGGAATTCTCAGCGTGTCCCTGCACGAGCAATATCCCAGTCTGATGAATCAGAATCTGATACCACCGGAGCGCAACGGAACCTGTCCGGCCGAACTCAGACACCTGTGCCGTTGCCGAATCCGCGAAATGCTCCATACCAACTGGGCGTTGCCACACGGAATCAAGAAACTGCAGATTCCGGAATCTCTGAGAGATTATCTGGACCTACTGCAGGACTGACTGTTTTTTGCGGCCGCGCGATTGGCATCGATCAATCCCCGCCCTGGCATAGAATCTCAGATATTTTATCACACGCCTGTATATGTGCAGTTATGTCCTAGAATTCCGCTGCAAGTCGATATAATCGCATTCTCTTAGTTCGGCGTCAGAATGCAATAAACGCGCGCGCCAAAAACATTTCAAAGTTACCACGCAACTTTTGAGTCGCAATTTTTCTTCTCAATCCTGAAGTTCGATAAGATGCGTAAAAGTGAAGTTGCGAACGAAGTAATAAACCAAAGACTCTGTCAAACGTTAAATACATGTTTAAGGATGTCAGCGGATTTTATGTGAAATTTTTTATTCACGCGAGAGCGCGGAGTCACATATGTGACGACGTGCGTGTAAGCCGTCGTCAAATAGGATTAAGAGCTTAGGTTTAAGAAAAAGTCAAGTTCAGAAGGTCGACGATTATCGCGCGACTCATAATGATGCCGCGTTAATGAATCATGGGAATTGGAGAAATGCTTTGTAAGGAATATAGCTATTCGCCTCGTGATGCGAATATCAAGAACAGCGGAGAAGTGTGTCGTGAGACGCGAAATGTTGTGATCCGTTAGCAACTTTCTTTAATTGAATGAAGCGAAAGTGAGGCAAAAATATGTAATTATACAAAAGTGTGTGATTGTGAAGAAGTCGCGTTTTGGGAAAAAAATTTATATTTGTGTAAAATATATATATATATATATAATGCATACTTGTATTTACTTGTATTGTTTATACATTATAAAATGACATTTACCTGTAAGCGTCTTCCGAAACATTGATCTTTCCAGCTTGGCCGGTTGTTTCCGTTCGACTGGTGAGATTAACCGTATTTCCGAACAAGCAGTAACGAGGCATACGATGTCCAATTACGCCAGTTACGACTTCACCGCTATGTATTCCAATAGTGATTTTCTGCGGAACGATATAATCAATACGCGTGTCACGTTAACGGAAGTTGAAGAAAAAAAACTATATATATATATATGATTTGTATTTTTCTTCCTCATTCCCAGGCTTACGAAAACGTAAGCTATTGCGTTTGTAGAAAATAACTTTATAGAAAATGACGTCAGTTG
The DNA here is from genome assembly GCA_014839585.1 of Pseudomyrmex concolor. Classification (NCBI taxonomy): domain Eukaryota; kingdom Metazoa; phylum Arthropoda; class Insecta; order Hymenoptera; family Formicidae; genus Pseudomyrmex; species Pseudomyrmex concolor. The sequence continues at coordinate 8,296 of QVOB01012304.1, forward strand.
TATATCTCCGGATACACACACAAAAATACGACAGATGTTTCGTCCTTTGGGACAGAGCAAGCAATTTTGCGATATTTCCAAGTACGTCGAATCGTATAAAAGTACGAAAAAGAGATTGTAACTTTAAATCGGAACAGATAGCTGTCTCAATAACTTCTTTTATGGCAATTCTTCCGCTACTCGTGTAGCGGAGAATCTCTTTCAAAACGATCTCGGATGTGTTATCGAAATCTTTATTGTAGCAAGCGTGATAATACTCCGGGCAAGTATAGAGCACAGCTTGCGCGCGTATGTACGTACCACGGGTTCTCCATCGATTTGCACTTCGTCAGCTGCGAGATCCATCATGTCCAAAGCTAGACGAGCGATGCATCGTGCGTGACAACTACACGGTTCCGGTAATCCACTCACCGCCATGTATTTATCACCGACGGTCTCCACCTAGACCGAGCAAAAGCGGAATTAACTGCAATCGAAACCTGAGACAGATTCGAGAGAGCGTTATCGATATCGCGCGAAAATCCGATTTGTCTCTTACGCGCGTCTAGAATTTTTTTCTATTAAAAATAAGTCGGAAAAAAATATTAAATACATGGAAAAAAATTTTTTTTATGGTGTTAACGATAATATTTATGATAATCTCGTTTAACTCATTTCTCTCAAGAATGTTTTCTCGCAAAGATTAAGAAACTCGAGAACACGGCCAGTTAAACAACTTAAATTTATCGTGAATAAACATTCGTTTACCTTATAAACATTAGGATTCTTTTTCGGATCGGTCAACACGTCGAACGCCGTGTACAGCTCGTTTAGCATGTTAACGATCTTCATAGCGCCGTTGGAGTCCGTGTGAGCGGCACAATAAGCTGCGAAGCCGACTATTCCGGAGAACAGTAGAGTAACACTGTCGTATTTTCTAGCCGGTACCGGTCTCGAGTGTCGGAGCTTGTCCGCCACCGAGATGGGAAGCACCGAGTAGAGTAAGCTATATAAAAGAGCGATCTTTATAATTCCACGTCGGAAAGTTTCAATCGCGCGCGCGCGCGGTTTCGTCTAATCGGATTGACATTCGCGAGCGAAATTTTCCGCGAATTGGAGCGGAAGATCGATTTTAAATTGTTTCAATAAAAGATAGAGGAGGAAAATCTCTCTCGATGCGAAAAATGTTAGAAATTCTGTATTTCTGTATCGTCGAGCTCGAGTCCGGAGTTTCCGTTGCGCGCGCGGTATTTTATCGTGCTCCGTTATAAATCTATTTCCGTTAATTTCTGTCGGAAAGACTCGTCAAAACCTCGTAGAAAACAACCCGCTGCGCAGACGGGAAATCGCGGGGATTCCGCGTAATCGTGGTTTACTGGTAAACACGATGAACACAAGCCCAGCGGGAATCCACAGCTTAATCGGGAAACGTCGTGGGCGGAGCCTTACCTGTCAGTTTTCTGCTTCTCGCCGTCGAGCTCGCGATATGTCTGTTGCAGCTTATCCGTGAGCAGTTCTAAGTTGCGCGTCAGTTTGTAATCCGCTTCAAATTGTTCCGACATAAGGACTAAATCACGAGTGGCGTCGTGCAAGGGAACATCGCTCAAGTACAGACCCCGCCTGCAGCCAGAAAAATTCAACGCGAAGCGATATGTATTGCGATAGAGACGTGTTTCTCTCACTCTCGCGTCCGTCGTATCAAATAATATCTCACGCGCAAAACTTTCGGTTGACGTAATCGAGAAAAAGTTAAAATCAATTACGCTTATCGCGTAATATACCGCGAACGAAAAAGAAGATATTGCAAAAAAGTTAGCTCAAAGAATTAAGATTATTAAGATCATTATTAGAACACGCAACTTCTCCGTTACGCGGGGAAGAGAACAAGTTTTTAACGAGTTCTACGGAGCGACAAAGTTGCGCAAAGATTTATGCTAATGAGCTGTGTAACTCCTGTTACACCTACTTACCGATTTACAGTGCGACAATTTCATTGAGCAAATGAACGATTGATACAATTATGCGAAGATTATGCAAATCAAATTATGTACAACCCTACCTAGTTAAATCGTCCAGATTCATGACACTTGGATAACACAGAAAGACAACTAAATCGGACTCAGGTATATACAGCATTTGACCCTGGAAGAAATTAGTTGTTTTAATCAACTTAATGAAATAACTGTTTTACTCCAACTGTTTTGATCCAAAAAAACCTAGTAGTAAGTACTTTTCTTATTTCTTAAAAGCGCGTACCGACCTTCAAACGTAAGTTCGAATATTCCTCCGCAGCGTCGACTCGCATAACTCCTTTTTTCGTTCGTAACACGTACACTGTATTAATATGCGACAATATATTTTCGAACGTTAATTCCAGATGTGGTCTGACCTACAAAGATAAAAAAATTATAATAACGGTTTATTACTATGATGGTAATTTATGTCAAAGTGGGGTACTATGAAGGTAATTTATGTCAATATGCTGCTGTGGAACAATTCCAACAAAATTACTTCACGTAATATTCACGGTAATAATGCGCACATACAAAATATCCACGATTTTTAACTATATAAGTACTACAAAAGCGAACTGATTGACACCATTGCATTTGGTACATATCAACGATAGATAACGTGAATAGAGTTAAATGATTGGTTCCAATATCGCGGTTTACGTCAGTCACCTACATTTGATGCATTCATGCATTCACACGCTTATATGGATGTGCATCAGGCAACGGGCGCAATAAGCTACGCACTAATGCAATTTCTTTGACAGGAAATAATTAGTAAGAGAGAGTAGAATAATTGAAAATTAGCGATCAGTATCAGTGCGAACGATATTTCGTGATGAATGAGCGTTCAAATGTCCGACGTTAGTTGCAAATTTCGAAATAATGTATATTATTAAGAAAAAAATGTTTTCTATTTAAAATTTACACAGTTTTATTTTTTATTAAATGTATAATAATCAAATAAATAATAATAATGTATAATAGTATATAATAGAATAGTATATAATAATATATTAATAAAATAAAATAATAATAATATATAATAAGAATATAGTATATAATAATATATTAATAATAATATACAATAATAATATATAAATAATAATATAGACAAATACTATAAAAGGGTTCTAAAGGTGCAAACTCTTATCGTGTATCTTTTTATGCGGATCAACTTACAGTTGAGAGAATGTCGTTCAGTTTGCAATGACCGCTGGAAACTTGCGGTATAACACGTGTAATGGTGCAGCCGGTTTGAACTATGGTGAGGTCTTGATTGAACATTAAATGAAACGGGAAAACTCGACAGAATGTCGTTGGACTGACTTTTGGCTCTATAACAATAATATTAGTATCAAGCTTGTACATACATTTTTAGTCAAGTCCTTTATATCTTTTATTCAGGATTATCATTTTCTTTGTTGCTTGCGACTTGTTGCTCATACGTATTGATTCCTTTTATCAAAGCGAATAACGATACATCACTTACCAACAGACAATGTTTCCAATTCGGCGATCATAGGATTTGACACAACTCCCGGTCCTGATGCATCAGTTATGAGAAATTGCACGTGATCACATTCGTCCTTAGTCTTCACTATCTTCATGTCAACGTCCGTGCCGTGCAGTTTTTTCGCGACGGTCTGTTGTATAAATAAATTGAAATTGTTCTCCGCGAATTGTTATCATAGTCCATTAACGTAAGTTATTCTAATCACAGAAAGTGTGTTATTACAACACTTTCTAGTGTAACATTGTTTTAAAAAAATTTACACAACGCGTCATAGTATGTAAATATTTTAAACACGTACTAACAAGTTTTAGAAAAACGATAAAATGTATTTCACGAATTTTGCAATCTTGCACAACAAATCATATTTATTATTGGTACAAAAATCGGATACCTTAACGATTCCAATAACGATGTGCTCCAATCCAGGTCGATCCGAATAATAATGCAAAATAAGCGCGCCATCCTCTGGTCTTTCTGTACATCTAAAAGACGGTGCTCTCATGCCCGGATATAAAGTACCCAAATGATCGTGAAGCGCATCCAAATTCTGCAAAATGTGTTCACTACTATTTAGACTTACTGAATATTAATTCTTAAACTATCATATATATCGTATAAAGATCACCTAAATGCTATCACGAGTGAAATTTTACTCCAGTATATTATTTTATTTTAGAAATAAAAAAAGCCTGATTGTGTGAATAATATCCATAAAATTGGTACTGATTAAGTTTTTTAATAACATCAAAACGAAATTCGCACGGGATGAAATTTTACCCATAGCTCCTTTAAATCTTAGATAAAGTTCAGAAAAACATGAATATAAATATTAAAAAAAAATATGAATATGAATATAAAAATGTAAATATGAATATGTATTCCAACGTAGGTTTGAGTTTAATTTCCTTACATCATAATTAACTGATTTATGTGTAGCATAAAAAACTTTACTATTCAAAAGATTTCATATTATTTCGTGTTTCTCATTATTATACGAAATATAAACGAGAAAACGCGAATAAAGCTTTGCAAGCATAAAAACGTGCATGCTAGGTTTAATTATACGATTCTCTTTCATATAATAAATAGCTGAGAAAAATAAGCGAAAGAAATTGAAGTCCAGAGAACGTCCGTCGTTGCAGCAAAACAGCAATAAAAATTAAAATTGGATTTCGTGTTAGGTTATAATGTGTAACGTTTATATTTTCGTTTTAATTTTCGGTAGTAACTTTTACTGCTGATTTTTGTTTGGAAATGTAATAACATAAATAAATTACATTTAAAAAAATGTGCAAAATTACGCGCAGTTAATTTTAATGACATGAAATTTCATAATATTAATTTATGCGGATACCACATATATTCTGTTCTAACGATAACTGATTTAACAAGCAGTTTCGCGACGAAATTAATAAAGCAACTACACAAACCAGATGTAAAATGTATATACGTTTTTTTTTTAATAAATTACTCAATAACTATTGAGGTTGCGTCCTTAATGCGAGTTGGCGTAAGTGAGATCAGTTAGATTAGGTTTGAAAATGAGATGCAAATTATCAGTTCTGTTTTCTCTGCATTAGCATAAATCGATACATCTATATTAAGTTTCATTAAAAGCATTTCTGATAGAAGAGAAATCTATAACAGACACACACGCAATTTTTTTTTTTATTTTTTTTTAATTTACCTGCAAGAAATCTCTAGGTGTCGCCCCGAGAACCTGAAGAATCTTATCGTAACCGGAATCTTGGCAGAACTCGAAGAACATTCGGCCAAACAACTCGAGTATTTCGTTGGGATGAATATCTAAAGGAGACAAGATATCTAATAAATTTTTCTGTTACAACAGATAGGATGTTAAACTTTACGAAGACATACGTACTAAGTTTCTTAGTAGCAGCAGATATTAGATTATACGTAATCTCATCGTCATAGATTTGTCGCACCAGAAACTGTCCTTCCATATTAACTGCCGCATCTTTTCTAAATCATTAATAAAATTGTAAAACTTTACGGTACAGAAACATATTACAATACAGAATATAAAAAATAATAAATAAATAAATAAATGATAAATAATGATAAATAAATAATAATAACATGCAAAGATGTTTTTCGGGTTCGAGCCGCGTCATTCTTACTTATACCGACGTTTCGTGAACATTTCAGCTCACTTCATCAGGGTTTAAAGAGCAACCTGATACAACCTGATCTTTAAATCCTGATGAAGTTAGCTGAAATGTTCACGAAACGCCGGTATAAGAATGACACTAACGGTTCAAACCAGAAAAACATCTTTGCATGTTAATACAACACACCGCGAAAGCATCAAATATCAAATAATAATAAATAAATAATAATAAATATTTATTTATGTAAAGTTTAATTATTCTTATACTGTTTAGTTAATGTTAATATTTTAATTATTATTAATATTTTTTTTGTTATAGATAGTACTTGCACACGTTTACCTTTTCACTGAAATCTTTAAAACTTGACGATTTGATAAGTTCTTTCTCTCTTTCTCTCTCGCTACATTTAATTTATGTGTCAAGTGTTCGAAGTGGTTACGTTCTTTGATATGGATATCAGATATGTCACTTTAAAGCTTCACTCAGTGTCTCTTAAGAGCTTCTACAACAGCCCTATAGTAATATTTATATCGCGGAAAAACACACTTTGCGATTTAAAAAAGTTTTTACGAAAGAGAAAGAAAAAAGAAAAGAGGTGGCATTCCAACAAGTTCTCAATATTAATAAATGAAAAGAGAAATTCTCTTGCACAAGGTGCAGCGAACTTAATGTAAACACATATTATAAATGTATACAAACAATACAAGTTTACAAAAACAGAACAATAATCACGTAAACACGCAATACAGATTGTATTTTTTCATGATTTCTAATTCAACATGTGTTTTTACGACTGTCCTATGTCCATATGTTCTACGTCCTATGCTGGATTGTTCCGTCCGTCGGATATTTGAGCGCGGAACACATCACGCGCGTCTAAGTATACGGAAGAAAACGTGCGCGAACTAAAGTAAAGAACCAAAGAAGATAGACCCCGCTATTTTTATACCTACTTTATCGTCTCCCACGTCTCGTTGCCAAAGGTCTTGACGACCAGGAGCTCGAGGGCGTAATTCACAAATCCGTACTGCACATACAAGAAAAAGGGTTGCGTGTAAAATTCATTCGTAGTCGAGCGAATACCGAGAGACAACGCGGTGAAAAACGGACGCGCACGAGGATGCTGCTGACGGACTATCGCGAAATATTCGCGTGCAGCTCGGACGTGGCTGAAGGCCTACAATTTTCCGTCAGATCATCGTCGTCTACCTGCGCCGAGTGCGATTGCACTCACGGCAAAGCGGCGATCGTCAGCGCCGATTTGACTCCCGCGCGCGTCCGTACATATATACGCGCGTGTTACAGCAATCGATTTCTAGCGCGCGAAAACGTACCATGTTTGCTGCACCTGACAATCGGACTGGATGGCGGCTGGGGTTGTGATCTCACTTCTCACGCGTCATTCCATTCCGATTGCCGATTTCGAATCCCCCGTGTGTTTGTCTCGTGCACACGAGTCGCGTACTGCGAACACGTCGCTCGCCGGCACAGGATAAGTATCGATTTTCCGCGACTGCGCCATCTGGATATCACCCTAGTTCGCACTCTTCGCGAGAACCACCCTCTCGTCGCGAACGGGGTGCAAACCATCCCTTCGGTTTCTCTCGCAATCCGCTTTGCTTCGCCACGGTGGCGCTATAACTTTGCGAATGAATACTTATAAGACCTTCGCGAGATTAGTGCATACGGCAACGACTTCTGTCAGCTCGCGATACGCCCGCTGAGACTTTGCGCTTTCAAACGCGCTTGCATGCACACAATACTTATTCAACTGAAAAATTTATTACGAGTGGAATATGGGTTTCAAATGTAATTTGATGAAAAAATATATTGAAAGAGAGACACGCCGTGCGTTTTGCGCGAGCAAGAGCAGTTGATGTAAAACGCGACTTCCCGCACTCGAATCCTACGATTTCTCAGAGAGAACATCATTTAAAAAGTTTTCAAAGTGCAACATAAAGCGTTTCTGTATGTGTCTTCTTTAAAAGTAACGAGCGACTTCTTCGAGTCGATTTCTTTCTTCGTCCGCTGATACTACGAGAGCGAAAGTTTTGCGCTCTTGATGAATTATAGTATTTTTGTGTGAAACGGCGCGGATATAAAATATATTTCGCACTTTATTGTCACGCGCACTTTATTGTACATAACAATTACACTATACACTATACACAATTGTTTTGGCGAAAACAACAAGAGCGAAACAACAAGAGTGTTTGAGTTTGATTACAATTAATGAAACAATAGAGAAGCTTGAAGTTTGTTCAAGCCACTAGCCTGCAAACACTGTACGTGAATAATTTCTGTAATAGAATTGCAACTTCAGTCGTGTTACATTGTTTCAGTGACATTCCGCGCTCGCATGTATGACGAGATTTTGACCACACAAATATATTCTATCTTTAGAAAATTTATTCGAGAACAATAAATTTAATTACGCTCTACTCCACTTTGCTTTTCGTCAAATAAATCCGTTTTAACGTGAAACATTCAGAGATTGTACGATAATTTCACTTTGATGCTATTTACATTATTAATGCTATAGAAAAATTTATTACGAAGCGTTTTACTGAAGAGAACAAATTGCAGCCAACGTTGCCAGGCTAGTTGGGATAATGAGAGATAATAGCTTCATTACTTCAGTAATTAATCGCAACGATTAGATAGAAAAAGTTGTGTGTGAAATATATAAATCGACGAATTAATTTTGTTGTAGTTTTTGTTTTAAATATATTTTTTTCGTTTTGTAAACGGAGATGTACTAATTTCTTTCCTCTCCGCCTTCTTCTCTCGCGTCTCTCTTTCCTGTGCACTTGGTTTTAAAAATTACTTGCAATTTCGTCAATTGAACTTCGATGAGAAAATTGTCAAGTTGAAAAGACAGTGAAAATTTAAGTACGCTGCTTCGACGAAATTGAGAAGTCCTTTCGAAGAAAGATTTTTAAGAATTGAAACGTAGTCCACGTCTTAGGAAGTTCCAGCCTGGTAAATCTTTTAAGATAGAAATGTTTCGTAGAAATCGTGTGCGCGCGAGAACGAGATGTCTCGGACGTTAACTATTCAAAGTGACCCCATTTCATTCGACACTATGCTGAGTAATGCTATAAAACACGTATGGAAGAAGGGCGTAGTGACAATTTAAAAACGCTTAGTCATTGCAATATCGTCCGCTGCAGAGGAAAAAGAACGGGGCGAGAAAAAAACAAAACAAAAAACGGGAAGGGTAACTTTAATCGTAAGCGAAATACCGACGATATTTGCGGGGCGCGAATATATTAGCATCCATATAAATTGATCGGCCTCAAAGGCGCAATCACCGTACATTATATTGATGAATGGCGGAAGAACGATGCCGGACGTGATAATCAGGCGAAACGTAAACGTGGGCGCGCACGTGAATTCTGATTTTGCTCGAAATGACGGCCATCTATTATTTCATTATCGCCATCGGCAAAGAAACGGACTGTGTTATACCTATTTCCGTATCTATCGCCGCACTTGGCGGAATGCTTTTATCGCCACGGCGCGGGCGTACGTGGCACTCCTAAGGGAGTTGCAGCGACCTCGTTCCCATTGTGTAAAACGAAAATGGCACTTCTTCTCACCCCCTTAGTACTCAATTTTCTGGTAATACGATGAAAACATCGTTCTTCTTCGCGAACTCTTTTATTGATCCGCTGCCAATCGTATCATTCTGGCGCGTAGACGTATAATATAGGTATACGCGATTCAGCGAAATGGCAGCGGCAATGGCGGCATTAGAAATTTTAAACCCACACGAGTGCATCTTGCGACGAAATCTAATCGACAAATAAAAAGCGAAAAGAGCGGCAAACGAAGTTTGTAAAAAAAGCACTCGGTCAACACGACGTGTATCGATTTGTTATGCCGGCGTTGAAATTATCAATGATGCTCGGCTTTTAAAAAATGCAACAAGGAGCAACGAAAAAGAAATACAGGAGATCTATAAGTGGACGAAGATGCATGGCTCCCAATTTCACGAATTGCGTCGCGTTCAAGAGAGGCCAATTGCACCGACGACCGTCAAATGAAACGCATGGCTATCGACCATCAAGATTAAATGGCTCGGAGTGATTCACGGGCGAGAGGAAAACCTGCGGGTGTTGGAAAATTGATCTCGGAGGAAACTCGGTTAGAGCAATAAGAGCAAAGAGCTCGTTACCTTTTGAAAATACATTAAACCCGAGTGCTATTATAATAAAGTTTATATAAATTACAAGCACACGGCGAAAAAGAATCACACAGCCCGAGAGTAGTTTTAAATAATTACTGGATCGTTTGTGTCTATGCGAGCTCTTATCGCGATATATAAATCGCGTTAAAATATACCCTCATGACAGCAAAGGTGATATCCGATATTTTACTGCCGACTCATTGAGGGGTTCTCGTAAATTTATCTACCGCTCTCCTAAGTGCACCTTGTATAAATAAATACACGACACATGACACACAGTGTTGTGTGTCCTTCAACAGTCTCGTGAAATAAAAACTTATTATGTCGCACGCTCAAGTAATAAGCTTATTAAAACATTAACGAGAAAACAGAGATCGGAAATTTTCGAAGACGTTTTCTTGTTTATCGCGTTTTATTACAGTGAAAATGTTTAATCAAGAATTGCATGCGTGAAAAATATTACATAAATCCGACAAGTGCTGAAAAACAACAATGTACATGTCAATTTCCCCCATGTTACACACACACACACACACACACACACACACAATGTTGTTGTGTATCAAAATATATGTTGTTTATTATATTCGAAGAACTTCTCAATGAAATAAATTTTATTTCGACTTCACACCCAGAGAGTGTTCTGCAATTAGCATTGTTAGCGTAACGACACGTTTTGATCTGTAACGCTTTTTAATAATCTGAAATTTTAGACAATTTAATATACGCACCGTGGGATCAATTAATCTATCGTTATCACTTTCAGCCGCGCTTTCATATCAGTCAGTCAATAACTTTCACGTAGATTCTTCGGCCGACCTCGGCGATGATAAATAGCACTCGGGACTTAATTAAAAATACCGTCACGTGCCGAATATCGAGATGATCGGGCTTTTCCTCTCTCGTCAAGGGGGAAGATCGAGAAATGCGTGTACCAGCCGGAACGCGTGGTAATGATGGCCATAACACAGAAATGACTGACGTCATCGAATGCTTTCAAATGACCTGCATTATCGATTTTATTTATCACCGACATCCTTGTTGGCAAGATTCCGCTCTGTCCCTTGTCGATTTTTATAATAAAATGGCACTTCGGTTTTCCCGTCGGACGGTAGCATCTTCGCGCGACCATCAATTTTCCTCTTTTCCATGATCTTAGGAGGGTGAAGATTAATGTTTGAGTTACAGCAGTTTTTGCGCCGGCAAATCGCTCAATTCAACTAGCACACAAAGCATTCCCATTAAGATCATTCCAATTAAAGTGCGACCTCTATCGAAGTGCGCCAAGTCGAAAGTACAAGTTAAATCGATTGGAGACGATCTTGAAATTTCGACAAAAGTGACCTCGTTTCTGTTCCGCAGGAATAAAATTTCAAGAGAGAGACTTATATATATATATATATATATATATATATATATAGAATATCTCCGTGCGACTTGCGCGACATGTAAAACTTTCTGTAAAATATGTTACATCGTTTGATAATAAATAAAACATCAGAAGATCTAAAACCTCCCGTTTCAGAATATTTGCTATTGCATTTGTATGGATTTCATCAATACATTCCGATCAATTCAAACATTTGAAGATACATAAACACTATTCAAAATTGAATAAAATATCTAGAATATTAATGTAGAAGGAATATTTTGTGAATAAATTGGTATTCCGACAAAACAAAAAAAAATACGATCAGTTGTGCGTTTTGCAAGAAAAATAGCAGACACGTGAAAAATTAGCTCGTCAAAAATATTGAGCGACGTAGCAATAAAGAAACACGCGCGCAATTAATCACTCTCTTCATTAATATTGTAGCTGTTACAATTAATTTAGCTTGTAACAACGTCTTATCTCAAACATAATATTTTTGCACGCTCGGAGTAGCATAAAAATATAAGTTCCACACATGAGTTGATTCATGCGGCAAGCAATGCTAATGCAAACACATCTCGTCGGAAACAATTCCGGAGAATAGTATATCATGTCTTGAGCAGAACGCCACATCAGATGCACGCGGAGCAAGAAAAGGAGACATAAAGGGGAGTGTAAATCGCTTTGTTTCGTTCCTATCGGGCTATTAAATCTCTCGAAATGCGTACAAATAAAAGATTTTCTAGTGTGATTTTAACGTGTGAAAAATGTAGGCACATGTATTTTGATAAAGATAACGATGATAGAGATAACAATGATAAAGATATAAGATAAGAAATATAACGACTGCCATCAATCCGCGTGAAAAGTGATACAAGAAGAGAAAAAAGATGAAAATTTATTATAAAAATATATAGAACTTTTGGTTTTGTAGAACACAGAGTGTATATTTCTTGGTTTTTTTTCAAATAAACTATATACAACAATATCGGTCGCTTTTTTCATTATTATTCTAGTCTGTTTGATAAACAAAACGTAGAGTTCAAAGAAATGAGAAAAGCTATCGGTGTGTCGTCGGAAAATCATTTGTATCATTCTATATCCGCGTGGAACCTGCGTGACGCGTCGAGTATCAAGCGATTTTCTTCAATATGCAGTAATAACCAGACACAACGCGATGGGAATACAAAATACGCCGCTATTTTTCAGAAAACTGTTCTATAAAATTCTGAAAAAGAAAGTAGAAAATATATCGGAAACTCTTACATACGCGTTTTCTTCCAGGAACTCACTTGTCAGCGAGGTCATAGCAATTTGCAGCCAACTATAGTTGATAAGTGATATTGACGGCAGCTAGTTTTTTTTCAATAAATAGGTTAAATTTTTTCTTTCGCGTTATATTATATTTATTGATATTGTCCACAGTTGTGTTAGATTCATTTATATCATTTATCGTTATTGTTGCTTTTATTATATTAAAATTAGACAAACTGGTTTGTATTTGGCTTTATCACTCAAAACTTACGAGAATAAAAAACTCACCGTTTTCTTTGTAGAATAAAAATTGCACTGTTATTTTAACAATAAAACTTGATTGATACTGTTAACTCTCGGTAGTTATTACATCTCCAGACAGTTATTGACCATTAGATTTTACGAGAGGTTTTCTACGCTTATGATGGATTTTCCTATTGACCGCAAACCGGCATACACACACTTTCATCCTTTCTCAAACAGAATAAACGTTCCCGCGCCAATTAGTTTGTTTAGGGTACGAATCTCTTCTTCGTTGACTCTTCCTTATCTCTACATCTTCTCAAATATGTATTCCGGTCACGAGAGCGTGACGTAATAAAGAACTCATCATTGTATCGCGATCCTGGAAGTTCTGGCACATCGCCACGTACTATCAGAAACTATATTTAAGCTTCTCGGAAAACACTTAACTGCAATCGAGCGCTAAGGGCGTTTTCACCTATCGCCACACCAACACATTTCTTCACACATGTGTGCCAGTTTTTAATCTGATGAGAAAAAAAAATTGCGCCAAGAGATCGGATAAATCCTTTCTTCATCCAAAAGAGACAACTAGGAGAAGAAGTAGCCAACACTTCGTCCAAGTATTACTGGCTCAGCAGTTATATTTCTTAGCTGCATTTCGAGATAAGCTGAAACTCGTTAGATTAAAAGAGAGCGCAAAAACTCAGCGAGCCGCAGTCGCATTATGTGAATTGCATATATTCATGAGTGAAAAATTAAACATGCGGCGTGTTAGTTAGGAATGCACACAGAGAGAACGGTTTCTTTAGATTTAACAAATCTTGTTAAATCCAAAGAAATTATTTCATTGGAATAATTTCATTGGAAATTTGACGTCTAAAAGAGAAATCACAAAAAAATAAAAAAAAATTGAAAAATTAAAAACTTCGCTTTTCTACGTTTATGCAATATTACTAATGCACTCCTTGAAAATATATATAAGCTCATCTTTGAAAGAGAAGCATCATTTTAAATAAATAAAAATTTTTTTCAATTGTGAACAAGAAGTAGAGATTATTCTAAAATTGTGTATAAAAAGAAAACGAACAGAATGTCAGCAAATAAAGAAAATAAACACAAAAAGTAATCTTCGCGCGATGAACAAAATGGTAGATATAGAGAAACATTTCATATTGCGAGAGAGAAACCATGGGAAACCATGAGAATGTAGTCAAATTTTGCAATCTGACGAATGGAGTTAATTTAGTAAATGGAAAACACGTTCCACAAATTGCATTTTGCATCCGTTTCGATGCGCTGCCAAAAATGCGGTTCAACTTACTAATGGTTATAACGTAATTTGATTTCGAATAGCGCGGAACGCTACGCATTTCTTTGACCACGCGCGGATACCAGTTATGCGGCTTTTAATGGAATGCGCACGTTACACGAATGTTTAATCTTTTCACGTTGATATTACATGGATTAGTTCACTCAGCCTCGAATAGCAATTTGTGCTCTTATTCAATTAACTAAATTTCTACTAAATACTAAAAAATGTGTTATCGCAACAAAAAGTGTGTTATATGTACAATTATCGCTCGGAAACCCAAAAACAAGAAAAAAAGTTGATATAAATACACATCCGGAAATGCGTTGTTTTCAAGTTATTGTCATTTTTATGAAATTATTGTATTTTGAATTTTTTGTCAAAATTAAAAGAAAGAATGATTATGAGTTTTATAACATAACTAAAGTCAAATAAAAGTTGCGGGCTGCTTTAGCACTATCCAGGATGCACATGAGAGTACAGCCGGTTAGCATCCCTTAGCAGAGATCAGGATCCCACAGTTTGTCACTTGTGATGCATTCTGGGTAAAGCAGCCCGCAACTTTTATTTGACTTTAGTTATGTTCTAAAACTTACGTACTAACTATTCCTTCTTTTAATTTTGACAAAAACTTCCAAATACAGCAATTTCAAATTTAAACATAAAAATGGCGATAACTCGAAACAACGCATTTCCGGACATGTGTTCATATCAACTTTTTTTCTTGTTTTTGGAAAAGACCTTAATCACTTCCCAAGCGATTAATCTCGATTTACGAGACACCCTGTATATATTAGCAACGTAAAAATACAGTTTTCTAATTTATTATGAAAAATTTAGTAACTTGTTAAATAAAATTATTATTCAAAATCACGAATAATAGAACTAGTGGTAAAATGTACGACTGAGCGCATCCGAACAGCTCAAGAAATCTGAACGGACGCTGATATACATAGGAATACGCGCGAGTAACTGACTTAATGTTCTAATTTTGCAATATCCAATATGTGCCGCTTTCAAGAGATATTTATATCTTCTTATTGCCCTCATTTTATCGCAATCGAGTGATTATTTTCTCAGAAGCGTGTCCGCAACTTATCGCGTATTGAAGGCAACACGGCGAGTGACGATGAGACGTGTTTGTACGTATAAGATATTTACACCCTTATCTGTTCGCAAGAAAAGATAACTTGTTTTTCCGCCGCTACAATTTGCGGAATTTTTTCGTAATTTATAAGGACATTTCCACTAGGAATCTCGTGGAAGAACAATGATCCGACCTCAACCGGCTTTCTCTTCGACGGACCACTGACATTCGACCGCGGCGCGAAGCAATGCTTCTCGTGATAATGATACAGATCGATCGCTCCGAATTGTCGAGCACCGAGATGGATATTCGATTCTACCGCCTGTAGCACGGACACGAGACAGAAAAGTGCTGGACAAACTTGATTACCAAACTCATCCATTCCGCCTTCTTTATATACGTATATATTCCACCCTTTCCGATAATCTGATGCAACCAGTTTTAGCACTTCACCATGAACGAAGATTAAGGAGGTATTTTGGCAAGAAAAATTGAAATAAAAACAAATTTAATAATTGTTAATTAGTGATGTTTGAACGTGGTTAACACGATGAAAACTTACTCATGCAGGAATTAATTCATATAGTATTAATAAAAGAAATAAAACACTAAACCAGCAGAGCAAAAGTAACAATATAGAAAAAATATAATCTACTGCAAATACGTTACAGCTCCCAAAAGAGAGATACTAAGCAGTTTTATTATCGTGCAGTTCTTGTATTATTTTCTTATTAAATGTGCTTGTACAAGATGTAATTTAAAAGAATTTTACTCGTGATTATTGGGAATTTATGGGAAAAGTTTCTTGATCGAAAATGCACGTTCATGTTGCAACTGTTTCCAGATCCGGATAATTACAACAGACATAAGATAATATTTACGATGACATTGCATTTTCCACGATAAACATTGCCCGGCATAATCACATTACGTTGTAGCGCGAGATAATTATGTTAAGATCTTGTTTGCGGAACAAATACATGTGCGAAAGTTGTAAAACTCCAAGATGGATAAAATAGTTTAGATAAAACATAAACTAATATAAAACGTAAACTAATGTAAAAAAAACTCTACGCGCGCGCGCGCGCGAGAACAATATAATTTATTAATTGCAGCAGAAAGTGTGTTTGCAAAGCGTTATTACTCGTTTACATGCACACAGCTGTCTGCTTTATTATGTGACCATACTAAGTAATCGTTAACATCTATTATATCTATTTCCTCTCGCTTTGTCAGTTTTAATGACTACGATGTATAACGCGCGCGTCGCACGCAATTTACACATTTCTCATTAATTTTAATCTAATGTCAAACAATTTCCCTCCGAGATGACCGTGGACACGTAATGCTCATGCAAGTCGGTCGCATCTGTCGGACGGATACGTCGTTGCGGCAAAATTACAGAAGTTAATAATGGACAACAAGTATGTATACTAAATTTCCTGAAAATCTCCAGGGCGGGGGAGCGCACGCCAGCAGGGCAACTGCACCAGGGCAGCGAGTCAGGTCAAACCAGGTGAGGTAGGCAAGCAAGCAGGTAGACAGGTTTTCCTTCTCTACGACCTACGAGAAGAGAGAACAGAAAGTACAGCAGTTAGAGAAAGAGAGAGAGGGAGAGAGAGAGAGGAAAGAGAGAAAGAGAGAGAGAGAGAAACACGCGCAGGCGTCTTCGCTACTCTCCATCGTGACGCTTCCGCGCACCCCTTACGCCGTCTGACTCACCCTCGCCCTGCTGCCTCTTCCCTCGTCGCTCTTCTTTCTCCTCTCCGTCGCGCCTCGGAACATTGCCGCGGTCAATCCATATAGCAGTATGGCGCTAGGCGCTCAGGCACGGCAACGTATGTAGCGCGCGTCGTGTCACGGTACATCGTCCACCGTACATCTACCGTCGCGTCGACGATCCGCCGCGTCTCCCTGCCACAAGGTGAATGCGCGCGCGAATTACGGTTGTCGATATTGCGCGGTATTGGTATCCGTCGATTTTTGCATCCAAAAAAAAAATAAAAAATAAAGAACGAGAGATCTCGCCCGAAGGATTTACGTGATCGGAGACCAAATCCAGCGATAAACGTGATAAAAGAAAATATTCGAAGAGAGCAAACAATCGTCTCCGCGTTGAAACCGCGTGCATCGCGTCCGGCTCGACGGTGATTATAGACACCGGGATAACGTGCACACGCTAGTAGAACGACGATCGAGAATGACAGATCTGTCGATGATCATCAGCGACGGTAGCGGCAACGTTATTACGACGAAGATCGAGAACACGCAGACGACGAAGATGAGTTCTCGGATCAGTTTCACGTGTTCGCACGTCGCTCAGGGAAGCGACGTGAAAGAGCTGTGAATAATCGCGCAGAAGAGCACCACGTTCGTATCGTTGATTCGCCAGGAAGCGCGGGTTAAGAGGGCTCGAATAGGAACAAGAGAGGGAGCATCTGTAGTGGTTGTGGACCAGCTGATCGCAGATAAACACAACGAGGCGCGCGGCATGTCTCTCCTTAATTAACGCCGCGTGCTCCCGTTTCTTGTCCGGATCTTGAAAAGGATCCTCTCGTCGGACCGTAATAGAACAGCGCATCTGCAAGATGGCATGCCCGTTCTCCGGACGCTTCAAACCGACTCGCGAGGATGACAACGGCGAGGAAGGAGATCATCGCAGGATCAGGCAGGACGAGCGTGACAAGACGGCCGCGCGCCAACCGTCGATCCAAATACCGGCGCTTCTGGGAGAGGACAATGACGATCTTGAGGACACGCAGACACTTAATCTGAAGCACTTGAGAGCTGCGGTGACCTTCTTGACCAATCCTCCGGTATTGAATAAATTACGATTTAAGTTCTTTTTTTTCAGCCTCTCTTATCGCCATATGTCTTCACGTGGTTTTCGTCGTAGCGCGCTTTCCAGCATGCACGTTTTTTTGACCCATTGATATCTCGCCTCCGAGAGACGACGAGAGAGTAGCGCGAACTTTACGAACAGACATCGCATGTTTTGCTCCTAAGCTTTTAGATGAGAACGGAGACCTAGAACTAACTGGGAAACAGCACGAAGAACCAATTGGATCTTGTACGGCTTTTCTCTCGATGTATTCAAAGTCGGATTAGCGCAGGCGGTGATACGCAATTGGTTTAGTACCGTCCGAGGTTTTTATTCCGCTCTTTGTCATCCATCCGCGATTTATATATCTTTCGACCAAGAAACGTCGTTCTTCTTTTCGCCGTTAAATCCGGCGGATTCGGAATGCGACCGAGATACGTTTTCAAAGACAGCGACAATCGTGATAAACGAGATCCCGAATTGGGGTCGTTTTGATGTGCACAGTAGCCGCGCGCGGTGCCGAATGATTGAATTTATATTTATCACGGTCGACCCAAATATCATCGGAACGATACATCAGAGCGAACATTTGCCTCGGTTGAAGCCCCGCCGCTGTGCGTTTTTTGAGGAAGATAAATTACAAGTCAGCATTCCGCGCGTCTTTTCCCTAACCCTTAGAGTACATATAAGATAAATCCACCCCCGCCGACTTTCGTATTTTCTGATTTACGAGCTTAAAAAAACTGACTTTTCTTCTTCCATTGTGCAATCGGAACAAAACCAAGTTTCGGGCAAACAATTTATCAGAGCATTTCTCAAAGGAGTTGAATCGCAGGCAACAATTATATAATTGAGGTTACACGCATTTATGTATATTTTAACATGTGGAGTAAGAGATGGGGTGAGATATTCAAATACTATACCACGCTCCATAATGTCACTCGCATTTACAATAATATTTCGACACAAGTTTCGCTACACGATTCGAGAGAGAATCGCGATGTCAAACGCGCGATGTTAAACGCGCTGTGTGTACGATTACGGTGATGTAGCTGTGGGAATTGCGGAATAGTTTTTCGCGGGGAAACTGGGTCAAAAATATGTAATAAATCCTAATGCCAAAAGTTTCCTGCCACCCCCGTTTGAGAGAAAGCGAGGAAGTTTCCAAGTTCCGCTCGGAAGCAAACCGCGTTAGCGACTCACGCGAACGGCCAATGTTTTCAAACCTTGTCTGGCGAAGATGCGGCGAGCTTCTTACCCAAGGCTCCTTGCATTAAACTTGGCAAGAAAATGTCTTTCGTCTCTTTTGCTAATGTGTATTCTCTCAATCCTTTCGACGGCGCTTTCATTATGTCGTTTTCTTAGCTTTGGAACTTCGTGATGAAGTGCTACACGGCAAACTATATGAGATAGTCTATTGATACTTAAGTTGTTCGATTCATGTTGTTCCCGATGGTTCGATGCAAGAGAATACAAAATCGATATTTATTCGCGAGTCTCGAGCGTACGCGCGTTTGCGGAAAACATCATAAAACAATTCCCTCCGTCTTGAAGAATACACATCAACCGAGTCAATAACGTCAATAATCGCGGGAGTGTATCAGCAAGATGATATGAGACCGCTTCGGATCATTGAATCGGTTATTCAACAAGTTTTTTCATTGCCATCTAATTATGATAGTTTGATTTCCCCTAGCACGATCGTATCTGGCAAATGTCATTGGTAGTTCAGGCGCGTTAACGGCGTTTGATGGCAGATTAAGGGGAGACGAGGACGCGGTACTTAAGGCGATAACGTCGTGCAAATCCAGAAGAGGCGTCAAGCCACCATACACAGTAGGTCATTATCAGCGTCTGATACACTTCTTCGCGTGTACACGTCGAGTCGAATGAAAATGAATAGTTTCTTGCAAAAAATAAGCACGAGAACGTGATACGAGATTCATATTAATGAGCGGAATATCGAACGCATCTTGCGATACTTGTTGCCCCCCCCTTCTAGTTACGTCAAATTTTTTCGACGATAGATTCATAAAAGGCGATCTTTACTTTTCCTCGATGTTCCGCCGACGATCGAGAACAGACTAGAATTTATTTCGAGAAATTGCGTTGAATTATTTATATCGAACAAGTGGCGTCGAGAAAGTTAAAGTAAACACTCTTTATCAGCGCCTCTATAAACAGAAATACTTCTGTTGCGCGTTCCATTAATTAATATTTATTGTACAATAAACACAATTGAAAATCTTCTTTTCTACTTGTTAATTATAAAATTAATAAAATAGATGTTTGACTGATGTCGCCTTTCTGGAATAAACTTACTGGAGATTCAACGGAGCAAAATTAGTCCTGCAGGGATTCCCCATTATTGATTAACTTTTGCGAAAGTTGAAGTAAGACAATAGACGCGAGCGGGCGTTTAATTCGCGCCGACCTCCTTTTGTGTAAGACGAACATTTCCAAACGCTATATGCTAAATTGACAGGTGTGCCGAAAGACTTTTTCAACGTTCCGAAAGTTCTGCACATTGAACGACGTGTTCGCGCTCGCTTTATCAAATTCTTTTGAAATGTCACTGTGTGACATTTCAAAACCAAATGTGACTAATTTGAAAACACGTAATCACAATTCTGGAAAACACGATCGGCGATTCCGTGTCCTATTAAAATAATAAGTGCGCAGCTAAAAACTGAATCAAGCTGCGCGTCATTCAATTTTCGTCATGTTTGTGTAAATATTTTCCGTCGAGCATTTTCGTACAAATTATTTACATTTGTAAATAATCGACGTAATGTTTGTTTCCCTTTCCCGTCGTCACGAGTAAGTCTTGACTATTCGGCGCAACTTGGAGCTAAAAGGGTCAAGAGCAATTAGTTCTGCAGTGCGGAGAACACGAGATTGCTTTGCAAGTAAACACAGACGAATATTTCGCCGTTCATCGCAAACCGCGTCCGATATAGCGCAAACTGTTTCCCCGACGCGATGAATAAATGACCGCGTGGGACGGATGTTGCCGAATGGTTAATGCGCCGCGCCGGAAAACGCGCTCTGAAACAGACGAATACGAGAGAGATAGAAGGGTATCTGTAGGCGAAGGGTCAGGCGTTATTAGTCCGGATGGAGTGCAGATGTTAGTTAAGCGCGCGACATCTTTCTATCGACTTCCGTTTTAATCTTTCCAAATGAAAAGAGAGATCTTTGCCAAGATAAATCCCGGTATAATGAATGTCACTGCGCGCGCGCACATCCGCTTGTCTTCGTCGAAGGAGAACCGATATTTCACCGATAGGTTTTTACAGGAATTCAGCGCGCGATATGCGGAAGTATTAAAAAAAAAATAATAAAATAAAATCCATACCGTTCCATTATATCGAACAGAATTAATACAGTGTACGCGAAAAAATGCGGTTTATTGAAGAGAGAGAGATATAGCACAGGGACTGCAAAATCTCGAAATTGGATTCTGCAATCACAATGGCCAACGCGCGCAACGTGACGGCGGCGACGGCGACAGCGGCGGCGGCAAAAAGGACGGATTGCGAATTCAGAACGCAATTAATCTAACGAGCTAGGTATCATTCTCGCTATTATCTCGTGAGTAAAGCTTCTCTGAATTGTTTTTTCTTTTTTTTTCTTTGTTACTGATGGCAGACTAAGCGCAAGACAAACGAGAGAGAGAGAGAGAGAGCGCAACGTTGAAGAAGGATGGCGCAGTGAAAAACACACGGCTGCAGTACACAAGCGCCATTTCTTACTCGCGTTCAAGCATTGAATTTTTTACGAAGAAGAAGTTCCTTTGTGCGTTCGTAAGAGAACGCCGTAAACGAGCATTAAGCGGATTATCCTACGTAATCCCGAGAACGGGGTATTAAACGAGCCATTTCTAACAAGCGGCTTCTCAAATAAACGATATTGTGAGAAACGCCCGTCCGTGCGCCGCAGTTCGCGACGAACTTCGGTGTATCACGTAACTTATTTATAGTGTTCTATCCAATAATGGTGTAAGGGTCGATCGTCAGCTCGCGGAGGGTTGTGATGTGTAGGTATCGCGAACGCCTTCGGATTTAATCGAGATTTCCAAGATTGATAGACGGACAAGAAAAAACGAGATACACACACACACACACACACACACACACATATAATGTATATATATATTTGCCTTCCCGCTTGGGATCTCGTAAAATAAATTACGCATTATCGGCAATGCGCGCACATTAATTACGATTTAATAAATATACGGTATTTGGGGTAATGACAAGCCGAACGGACATATTCGGATTTGATGCGCCGCGGTTTTATTAAATTTCGCCACACGTGTGTGTGTGTGTGTGTAGCCCGTTTAAACGCGCCTGAAAACTTTTTTTAGCGCAATATTTCTACGTAGAATTGTATCGCGCGCACCAATCGATGCGTGTTATTAATGTTTCATGCCTTTCTGCAAAACGGTCGCGCGCGCGTATATATCCAGAGCCGAGGCAAATATTGCGTATAAATTCACAGAATCATGAATGCTGTTGCCACGAATAATCGGTCGTAGTGCATCACGTCACTTGAGAACTTTAAACACGATCTAAAAATCCGCGCTTGTCTGTCGCACGCGCGCAAAGTTGAAATTTGCGATTATATTTCCGCGGAACGAGAAATAAAGCAGATAAGAACTTTTAATTGCAAGCTTGAGGTATTAACCGGTATTAACGGATATTTTAAATGAAGATTACGAATACGAGTTTTTTTGATCGGTAATTTAAGCCTCGTCAGATTTTAAGCCTCTCAAAAGATTATACGGATAACACGGCTAAAATACATTATTAATTAAATAATCCAACGGTAGGAAATGGCGCGTCAAATTGCCTAACTGATATAATAACATGCATTAAAGCATTTATATTTTGGGGATTTATCTTTTTCGGAGAGAAAAAAAAAGAAGAAATTCACTGTAACTCACGACGACGTTTCGCTTCCAAACTGAAACTCGTCGGAACCTAATCGCGCTCGTTGCAATGCAAAATACGTTCTTTAGGACCGATCGATATATTCGTCCCTGCCTAACCGCCGCACTTCCAACATCGTCAGGGTAATCGTAAGGGTCGTAAATGCAGTTCCGTTGGATACCCGCGTTACAGCCTGCCACGCTACCGCAATGTTATGGAAATGCCGCAATCGACTCGACAGATTTGCATAAAACACGCGTGTTACTAACCCCCTCTTCCTTCTTGTTTCACCAATTGCGCGGTTATTTTATTCTTTGTTTTACGTCAGGCTACTCGTAATAGATGATTCTCATTGCGCAACGCACGAATTGCGAACGAATATGTGATCCCCCCGAGTGAACGCGCAGCGGTCCTGCTGAATGAATCCCGGCCGGATGATATAGTTTTCGGTTGCCATTACAACGAGAAATATACCGGATCGATAAACGGATATTCTTCCGCGTCGAATAGTTTCGAAGAGCCAGTATAGGCGGAAGCGTGAGGTCGAATAAAATTTCCGCGACGGCACTCGTCGCGGAAAATTATCGCTCCGGAAAGGTATTCGCGGAAAAAAATTCAATAACGTCGCCATGCTCTCTCGTGAAAACGTTCTCTCTTAAATCGAATTGCGGCTTAAGTAAATTTCTTGTCTTCTGTTATATATATATTCGCTTCGTCGCCCGGCGATATATTTATGTGAAATAAATACGCTTGTAAGTTCCTTCTGTGAAGAGCGTAAACGCAAACATTTGTTGTGCGCTCGGTGAGTCTGAAGCAATTTATATGCTAGATTCTTGTGTTTATCTCCATTGGAACATAAATACGAAAGCTACGCTAGGGGAGAGATACAACTTTTATCAAACCGACGGTTTGCAATGCACGCCGCGTACCATAGAAATCCCGACAGACTAACGGTATATCAATCGTATCATTTTTGTACTCAATTTGCAGCGCAATTCTATTTGTTAGCACTTTGTAGTCGGGAAATAACGCGTAAAATAGCTATACATCAGAGATATATGTGTATATACAACGAGTAATATTTGTGCGAAGTAAATACACTCGTAAAATACACTTTTTGTGTGATAACCACTTACACATTTTAAAAGAGAAGAAACAATTTTTCTGTTTTCCGAAATGCTGCACACGGAAACTTTTCTCTTTGCTACGCCAGATATACTTTCTTTATATCTGACATTTTTCTTTTCCGTCTTTTACTCACACTTATTAACATTGGCGTTGCTCATTCAGCGAAATCTCATTATAAACCCAGAAGCTCATTGTATAAATATTACTATTTTTCGCTCAGCGTTGCGCAAGCACAAAAGAAAGTGAAGATACCTATCACAATTTCATAACTCCGGAAAGTTGTACATGATATTTCGTTTGACGCAAGGAAAATACGTGCCAAGAAGAAATATCATGATGATCTTGTGACCGGTTCTTCAAAGTTAGACTGGATTCGCAGATGAGATAGTTGCGAAGCAACAAAATAATACTCAAGTATCTGTATTTTCGACAAAATTATGACACGTATATAAAGTACAAACTCTTACTTTGCTTAATTTCTCATTTTATCGATTTTACATTTTTAAAAATTTTATATTTTATATTTTCTCGATAAATACATCTAATATATTATATCTTTTTTTAGTAATATATTTTTTTTATAAAATTTTTGAGATTGTTTGAAGAACATATACTGATCATTCATGATCTCACAAACATTTTTGTCTTGTCCGCGGTATCTTCTTTAAGCACAGATTTTCGGATACGCAGATGCTCGACCTCTGATCTATGAAAGAATTCCTCTATTGAGAAAAATAAATCACTAAAAATACCACGTGGCACTCGAGTGTAAAAAAACACACGAGCTTTAGAAAAGAAACTGTGGGCAGACGTTCAGTGTATCTTAGTTAAACACATGGCATTTATTTTGATCAAGCTGCTAGCTCTTCATTAGAGAAACGTTTCCTAGGTTTCAGAAACGTGCACAAGATTAATCCTTTTTCTTTTGCTTTTTCGTTTTCTCTGAGTATTTCGTCCCTTTGCGCGCTTTGTAGTACAAGCTCGAGTGTGCTTTGTAAGAAGCTGGGGGTAAGTTTCAGGCAAGAGAAAGACAACGCTTCGCCAGACAAAGGGAGATTTAATGATATAACACAAATATAACAAAGTATTTTCTGCAAAGTATCTATTTCTAGAAGATAAAAGAGAGAAAAGAATTTACCACACACACATACATGAGTGCAACTGCGTAACCGGCGAGCATTCCGTTTAAACATGTTTGTTCCCGGGAAAATGCCAAACGTACAACGAAATGTGCAACAAAAATCGCAATTATCAATTTCAAAAATACACAGAAATTGGACTTGGCTAATAGAAAAATACGACTCGAAGTATTCGAGCAATTTGAAGCGGCACGTACGCGTCTATTGCGCCGCAGTGAAAGTAATTAAACAACGAAAGGTTTCGTCCCTATTACATGGCTTAACGAAAGGTTTCGCAGATTACACTGGGAACACAATATGGTGAATTGTTCCTCGCTCGCTTGGCCGTATCGTGCTTTCAGCCGCGTAATCCCGGCGCGTAAATATACGCAAGGACGCGAATGAAAACGGCAAAAACACACACACACGATTTTGCGTCGCGGGGTTTGTCGTCGCGAGGAAAGCGCCTGTGACACTCGTGACTAATCATTGTTACCGTGAATGACACACGGCCCAGAGGCGAGCTTCATGGTGACGAGTGTAAAAGTGGATTGACACAAGGGTTCCATTTCATTCGACGAATTGGATGGAATTGGACGCGATCGAAACTTCGTTACTTAAGTTAAATTGACGAAAATCAAGTTTTCCGAACCTACTTGCGGGATCGCGCCAATGCGCGTCGCGACGAAAAGCTATGCATGCGATCAAAATGGTCGCGCGATTCATCTTTGATGGATTTCGCGCGGAATTGGCCGTAATGCATCACGAAGTGTGGAATTTGCAAAATTTCTCATCGCAACGTTGCCGACAAATAGCGTTGGCAAGCAAAAAAATTGCATCGTATAAATTATTTTGGAATATATGTATGTATGTATGTTCCATGTGTGGAATATATGTATGTATGTTCTATACACGTATATAAGTGCGCAGGAAGCATAATTACTAAAATCTCACATTTTTCTAACGTAAAGAAGCGCACAAGAAGCAATCTTCAATCTTTCCATAAAACTACGGATATTGCCAACGATGTGATTTTTATGGCAATAACGTCGTGTTTTATAAGAGATTACGCATTTAATTCAAGCGCCAACTTTTTTTTCGCGGTTTTGACGCCATTTCGTTATAGCACGGACGTGGGCGGACGTACGACTCGTCTCTTCATCTTCTCTGCGTCAGTAATTTGCTATCTATCATTTATTTCTTTTTTCCTTCGCGCGCGACAAAAGCTTTATGAATATTCGCGCTGTGCGAAAGTGCTCGATAAAATAGGAATATCGGCTATATTAAGGTCATCAGAGCGCGTCGTAGCACGGCAATCGCGGACTACTTAGAAAAAATGCAAAACTAAAAATGAATTTGCGCGCGTATTGTGACACCTGAGTGCCACTCGAAACAGTTCGCGGCGCGCTTTGATTTCTCGAAGCGGGCGCGGAGTAACGAGTCGTCCGACTTTCAATGCAATAAAAATATTAGTTCTGACGGTTACTCTCAAGGATCTCGCCTAACCGCTGTGTAATTAAAAGATAAGATTTTTACGATATATCATCCGCTTAAATGTTCGATATGCATTTCAATTGTCTGTCGAGTTTACATATGTACATAGTCTATAAATACAAATAAAAATATAAATTTATTGATATAATTAAATTTTCGTTAAAATAAAAAAAAAACTGTTAAAAGAGACCCCAAGACGATTCACTCTCAGTATTAATAAACCGACGTAATATCTTCCTATATGACCCTATAAATCGAGAAACAGACCATTTCACATAAATGTGCCTTTTTACAAGTAGTAGAATGACCTTCTACTGCCAATCTAGAGCGACCTCCTATCGATTTTGGCTCCAATCGAAATGTGACTACTCAAACGTTGGTCAAACAAACAATCTCTACACTGCCAAATTTCCCTTATTTTTCTCCCTCACATAAGTAAAAAAAAAAAAAGATACATATTCACAAAATGCTTTTATCACTTTCTGTAAATTTACTTAGATAAATAAAAAAGAAACAATTTTGACGGCCTCACTTTTCATTTCATGCTCCATTAAATGAATAAATTGTTCCATAGTTAGAACAATCTTTAAGCGAATTAGAATATCCATTATATTACTTTGCTCTCTCTCTGCTCTTTGACATCGACTGATATTCCACGAAATTTCTATTTTCTATCACTATCGCGCGCGCACGCGCGCCCAGACGACATCATCTCACGCACGAGAAAGTTAGAAAGCAATTTAACTACTTACGCACTCGACGCAAATTAAATCGCTTTTCTCATTTTCCTTCGTTTTGTGTGCACATAATTTCATGAATAACAGTTAGCGTGTATTATGTTATCGTTAGACAAGTTGAAAATTAAGATGCAGCGAATTCAATGTGACTGGTGAAACAATGCGTTCAGAATTGACGGCGCTCGGCGCTCACAACGCGCTTGTAGCGCTCTCTCGCTATACGCTAACAATAATCTTAATCCAATGTGAAATTGTTCTTTGTGAAAGACTGCACATTTAATTCGCACCATTATGGTTCTCTCATAACGCGCGCGACAAGATGTTAACGCGCGAACGAGATTAACTTATCCTGATTTTCCGCAGATCATCTCTCTCTGATCCAGTTTCCAACATGCGGGAAAATGGAAAAGAAGGGAGGAAGGACTATAAGCAATTATTAGTAAATGTTGGTACAGATAATTCCCTACAATCCCTGAGCTAACCATCAAACACTATAATCTAATTTTCTTGATAGATCGTATTAAAACTTCGGATGTGATTATGATCTCCAACTAAATTTGCGTCAACGCGACGTTGTTCTCGTCAGTTTAAACTTATATACATACATAAACATATATACATAAACATTATCCAAACAGATGTTTTTGACCGAGCAATTGTCGAATTTACAACACATTGTTTCACAAATTATTGAATATACCGGGAACAAATAAATATACGTGTGTAAATCAAGATATTAGTAATTCCTTTGGTAAATTAACACTTATACTTTTTACATTGATGTGTTTCACTTGTGAGCTATTCATTACTTCGATTGTCACTTCTCGCGATGCAGCGCGATCACAAACGAATATCACGTGTGTCAGTTGTAATAGATTATGTTATTTATTGAATATGAAGTGTGTCAGTTGTAATAGATTATGTTATTTATTGAATATGAAGAGAAATTGTACCTATCGGATGTATATGCGCGGTATGTACATACATAGGTATATGTATAAATGGGATGTACATTTGTTTTTTCAATGAAAAAAATATCAAATTTTGTGGAAGATAGTGCAAATACATGATACATTTATACTGTAAAGTACATTTGACTGGTTTTTAAAACAACATTATTTTCAGCAATTTCAAATCCAAACTTTATTCAATGTAAGAATGTTGTGTTTTCATCAATAGTCCATATTCAAGCACAACTTTACCTTAAATATATTGAAAACATTAATATTCCGTTCTCTCCCGTTCTTTTTACACGACTCATTTCTTCGCTATATAAACATTACAAAGCATAATAAATCATAAGAGATAAAAACGTGGAAATAATGAAAATGGAACAGTATTAAGAAAAAAACCACTTAGCGCGTTTTACAATTTTTCTTATTACTCGGCAGGCATATAATACTAGCGCGCATGTAACTCAGTTACTAATGCTAATTAACAATGATTTATCATGGTAGTAATAATCGTATATAAGTTGTGAATCCGTGCAAGAGAGTCGGAGTCCGCAACTCCGTTAAGTGAAGGTCTAAAGTAATGTCCCACATGAGTGTGTTCCAAGCGTTATTCTCTTGAGAAGAATTGCCCATACGAGCGTGCCGAATGGTGCCATAATTCTCGTAAAATGCAGGCCGTAATTTACGATGAAAATCTAGGCGTCGTGCAATAACTATCAGCTCAATTGCTACGTGATTACCAAACCGTACGCACACGTCGCTGAGCCGGATTCCGCGTAATTTGTTTCCGCCACATTAATAACGCGTGATTTGTACACATACCGATACGTATCAATCTTGCGAAACACGTTTATAAAAACTACGTACGTCCTCTTCCGGCAAAGTTGTCTCACAAAGATATTGAAATTGCCGCAATATATGGGTATTGAATTATGTATGTGCGAGATATTTTGTAGCGCGCTCATGCACTTTTAAATGCAACACATCACATGTTAGCTTAAGTTCGATTAATATTTTGCAAGCGATATAAGAGAGATCAGTGTTATTTACACAGTTTCTTTTATTTGTGCGCTAAAATTTTTGAAATTGTTTTATTTTTTTATAAGATTTCGATATATTTCTCGTGTGTTTGCTTGAAATTGAATTTAATATGTGGAAATGCGTTATAAACGCGAGTATCGATGCGTTTTAAATATTTCTTTCATCTCTACATCAGAGAGAATTTCAGTTAAAATATAATAACGTGGAATAGCCACGTTGGTAAAACGAGAAGTACTTCAATTGCTCATGCACCAATGAATTTCACTCACAAGAATTTCTTTAATTTTCATGCCCATTTCCATTGTCTTATTGTAGAATCAAGCGGTGGCAGTGGCGCTAGAACTTCTATTAAATAAACCTGAAGTATCTCTTCCAACGTCAACCACGTCATCTTTGTGAGTATATTCACTAAAAACGTTCTTTTAGTAAAGCGAATTGTATGCACGTAATTTAGTGGAAACTGGAGAAAGTACAAAATAGATAAATAAGTACCGTCATAATAATTTTGAAATGTTGTAACTTTCGTACTGCTAAAAGTTGCTAAAGAGCCACTTATAAATTCATGAACTTCGTAGATGCATTAACAAGTCGAGTCTTTTGCGTCATATTTTAATCACAAAAAAGCGTAAATATTGCGCAATAGTTTTTTTTTTTGAGATTGTACACTCTTCAAAATCCGTTAAATAGATTAAATGTTAAATAGATCAAGTAAGAAAAGCTGCAATAATTAAAACGAGCGTACAAGAAAATTTTTCAGAAAATTAACGTTACAAAATGTGGGAATTTAAAAATTTTAAAATGTTTACCGATAATTACAAAGTGATACTCCTGTTGCAAATTTTCGCTCTTAAATTATAATTAAATTGTTGTGCGATTTTCTGGTAATATCGTGGTATTTTAACGTTTCAGAAAAAAACTTCAAGTAAACGTCGACGAGGAGGAGAATTACAATTTCCTGGAAGATATTTACGAGACATTAAATTACGATTGTGGTAAGATGACACATGACTGCAAAATAAATTAAAAAATCGAATTAAATAAGAATTAAATAAATATAGAGAATAGAATAAATGTCCGTAAAACTTCATTACGTGTATTAAAAGAGAAGCGACTTGGTGCGGTATTGTTATTTAAAGAACAAAGGTGATTTTTTTTTTCGTAGAAAACGTGCTATTTTTATTTACTGCGCGACACAATTGTTGTGGTCACTTTAAAACGAAAAACCAGAAGAAACATTTTCTGACACAGAATTTCTCTTGTTCAGTTTATTACGTAGTGTGCATGTAACAGTGCGAACTATCGGTTATACAAAAGCATGTGAGCACCTTTGCACCAATAAAAAGAGGTAGATACAAAAGTAAAAAGAGAAAAAGTACAAAGCTCATCATAAAATAAGTTCGATGTGTATGGTCACGTTAAAATGGTTACCAATAAGCTCAAGAGTACATGTTGCGGTAATCCTGCGAGCACATCATAGCGTACATCACTGTCGCAAAGAAGATTGATGTGTGTATCGATTTCAAATAAGACCGTATAACGTTTAACATCGGTGCTCTCTCGACCAACGTTAAGACGATTATCATAAATTGTCTTTAATAGCCAAATTACAAAGAGAATTATCGCGTCGACACGTTGTCTGCTCCAAAAGCTCGAACTACTAACACTGAAATTATACGTGGTAACATTTGCCATAAATCAAGAGCATGTGGTAGTTTTAATTTGTCATTGGAACATATTAATCTTTTACGTTTCGAAATAAATATTTTACTATTTACGTATTCATACAAATATGTTTTTTTCTTAATATGATTTATTATAAGCTATATAATTATGTTACGTCAGTGATGTAAAAAGTATAGAAATATACAAATTTTTATTTAATAAGCTACAGAATGTTTCTGTTGTTTTGCACATGGACTGGACTTGGTTATATTAAGTATTTTTTTTTTTCTGATTACACGCATTATTTTCAGCAAGTAATAAATTTGGTAACGTCCATGTTTTTGCTGCGCTCCAAACGTCACCTTTATGCGATTTTCGCACCATTGTCTGGTTTGGTTCTGCGGACAACTGATACGGCGAGAATCCGTTAATACAGGCTTGACCGAGTTTCTAATTGAATGAGTACGGAAAAACCGGCGCAAAAATCAATCGATATTTAGCACGTCTCGTAAAATGAAATATATCTAGCAACCAAGACGCAGAACACAATGTAATCCATCAATTTACCAATTGCCACCGGTGACTTTTTTCCTCCGACCCACGCTCGAACTCTCGCCGAAAAAAAATTAATAGCTTCTTTCCAGGAATGGGAAAGAGAACAAACTCAGCATCACGAAAGAATTAATAACATTATCACTACAAAATTATCGACGTGAACATCTGACGTAGCCGTTTAATGTATATACACATACATACATATATGTATTTGCGATAAAAGTTAAAATGCGGAGGCTGTGAACGTTGTTATCTCAACAAATAAAGCTCGGACCCGAGGCGCGCGCGCGGCAGTCCTTCGCATTCAAATTATTCCAGCTTTGCTAAATGTATTCGTCCCTCCTCCTCGGTTATACGCGTTCCAGTTTTTCCGGCAACTGCATAGAGCGACGCAATCTGTCGTGTGATAGTGTTTTAATTTTGTCCTAGATTTTAATTTTTGTCTTACATATATTTTTTGACTTCAAAATGCAACCACCAAGATAGTTGCTTTACAGAGAAACGATGCGCTAATATTAACTCTAACGATAACGCTAATGTTTTCCCTCTCATAAAGCATATATGGCATATAATACACGTATAATACGAACTCGTATAATAATGACACGTATAATACGAACGAAATATAGCGTGTAAAGAAGAAGATAATTAATTAATTAATTACTTAATTTTTTGTGCGTAGATAACGCGAATATACGCGCAAAAAAACGCGCATATTTCACGATTTCTCAAATTTGTCGTTTTTTTTCTACCCGTTATTCGATAGTTTGATCAAACTTGATAATAAACCCGAGTATCGAAATTTCTGAGACAATATATGCTGCCAGAGACCGGAAACTATTAAGCGACGAAATACCTTCATCGATACTTCGATCGCACGATTTGATACGATTTTAACGAGGATGCAAGGCAGAGAGAGATAGAGATAGAAATATAGATGTGTCGGATAGGTAATATGTACTCCGAAAGATTAATGAACTAGATGAGCCAGGTCTCGGAAAATCATGTTTGCGACGCTATATATCGCTTTGCCGCGCTATGTACGACGGATCGTATCTTCCGCACGCAAGTAGCTCCCTTATTGATTTAACTCCACGTGCGATAACACGAAACGCGAGACATTTTCTTCCCGTCTGAAAACGTCTTTCTCGGCTGAGCTCAAGAAATACGTCGGTTCTCTTACGAATTTTTCATGCGGAGTTACGTGTCTCTATAGTTCTTTAAAGATAATCGCATATTACAAAAATGATTTGTAGTTCGGCAAATTCAGACCGCCAAGCTCCCGCATAAAAAGTCGAAGAGGTTCAACACGATGACGCGCCAGTCGTAACTGAATATTTCATCGGTGGTAGAAATGCCACGGAAAGGAGAAACGAAAAATTATTCCGTCCAGTAACTCGATTCTCGCATCGTAAAAGCTCTTTCGATGATGCTTAGTTCCGACTTCGAACAATAACAGTATTGTGCAATCCCATTGTGTATGTCATTGCAATACAATTTTTATTCTCACAGATTCCGCTCGAAATCGGATTGACTTTTTTGCCGCTTCCCATTTTCTCTTGTTATATCGACGAAATTTTATTTTGTTGTAATAATAATATGTTCTTTTCTAGAACGCGTAGCGCGCGCGAGTATTTAATTATGAACTTGGTTAATAAATTGTTCTCAGATCTCTTAGATCAGATAACGTTCTTGTTACAAAATTTTTCTCAACGTATTTATTAACGTAAATTAATTTTCAACAAAAGTGTAAATAACGAATGAACACGATATCTCTTGGTAAGTTACTTCACGAATTATACGTTGAAGTTGCATAAGCCATCTAAAACGAAGGCAACAACACACGCGCGCGAGTGGAAAAAACATATTTCATTACGGAAACAAGAACAAACTAAATATTCTCGAAGAGAAGAAGTTATTAAAATCTCGTGGAAAACTTAATTACAGCTGTCACTCGAAGTATATATCTATTTGTGTCTGAAAATTTCAAAATCTTTCT
>QVOB01012305.1:0-11798 GCA_014839585.1 Pseudomyrmex concolor
AAATGTTTATTTTTAATATTTATTTAATAATCGTTAGTTGAATGCAAACACACACTAATTGGGCCAGGCACACTAACTGGGCCCACTATCCTATATATATATACACAAGATGTCCCAGAATGACTTTAACATTTCTCGTAGGTAGAAAGAGTAAAACTGAGTCGAAAAGTCCTGAACCATTTTTTTTCTATTATATGTAATAAAGAAGTAATTATTGAGTAAATCAGGCCAATCAGCGCCGACCTTTAGCCAAGCGCACGCATAGACATATAAGAAATAGACTGCGCGTGTGAGAGAAGAAGTTAGTCAAAACTTAAAATGAGACAGATGCTTTCACCCGTGTCTCTGTCTCAGTCTTTCAGCATCAGGAGTGGGGACTCTCCACTTGGCAGACAACTCAGATAACGCTAAGAAACCAGTCTTGTTCCTCTTCATCGCTCGGCTCTCCTCTATACTCACTACGTTTTTTCTTATTCCTACTACTTTTCTTGTCCGCCAATCACCGCATTACTAAACAAAGATAGAAACACGAACGAAAGCATCTATCTTTGTCCGAGTTTTAACCATTCTCTCTTCACAGAAAAGATAGGGAACGCACAGTCTATTTCTTATATTTATGTCTATGGGCGCACGTTAGTGAGCCGCTTACGCACATTACCAAGCACAAGGTTCATTGACATGCGCCTGGCTAAAGATCGGCGCTGATTGGACTGATTTACTCAATAATTTCTCCTTTATTACATGTAATCAAAAAAAATAATAAAGGACTTTTCGACTCAGTTTTACTCTTTCTACCTGCCTACGAGAGATGTTAAAGAATATATATTTAATAATGTTTTATTATTAATGAATGTCCCATTCTGCGACACCTTGTATATATATACATATATACATATACACATATATGAATATATATATATACACGTGTATGTGTGTGCGTGCGTGTATGCGTGTGTGTGCGTATATGCGCACAGGGTGTCCGACAATTACTTTAATATCTTTCGTAAGCAGAAGTAAAACTGATTGTGAGTCAAAAAGTCCTATACCATTTTGCGAGATTCGCAATAGTT
Source organism: Pseudomyrmex concolor (assembly GCA_014839585.1). Classification (NCBI taxonomy): domain Eukaryota; kingdom Metazoa; phylum Arthropoda; class Insecta; order Hymenoptera; family Formicidae; genus Pseudomyrmex; species Pseudomyrmex concolor. Next base: position 1,071 of record QVOB01012305.1, read on the forward strand.
ATCGAGATTTTAATTAACAAAATCCGCGAAGAAGCATCATTGGGCTCTTATGCGCGTAACTATTGCGATAACTATTGCGAATCTCGCAAAATGGATAGGACTTTTTGACTCAGTTTTACTCCATTTGTCTACGAGAAATATTAAATAATTATCAAAATAATTATCAGACATATATAATTACACTATATGTACAAATATACACCACACCATACATGAAATATAATAATAATGTTTATACATACTTTCTAGCAAATAATGTTCTGTAAATTTAGTAATTGGAATACGTTTATTCGTGAATAAAGAAAAAAGAGTGCTGTAATATAAAATGGTAATGTTATTTTTCTTTAATATTTTATATTAAGAAATCAACAAAAATATTATTTTCTAGAAACATTTCTACTGATAAATTTGAACATAGTGTATATATACTGTATATACAAACGTTACGATTGATTTAAATTCAGATAAAACTCTGCAATAACATTTTTATTTATGTATGCCATGTATTACAAAGTGCCACGATTAAAATAAAAGATTCTCATAAATAGTTCGATAAATAATTAAAGGAGAGTTAAATGTTTCGATAATTTTAAGATATCAAAGGATATTTATAAGTGTAAAATTTTCTCGTGCAAAAGTTTTATACATTGATTTATAGTATATATATATGTATATACACAATCGGAATAAAAAAATAGATTTGTATATTGCGAGAATTGCGACTTATATCTATATTCGCTGACCCATATTATTTTTTCTTATACAGAGAACAAATAGTTCTAGGCGATGATTCTATTTGAATAATACATTGTTAATACAAACTTTAGTTGGATACACATTAATATACATATATGCACAGTTAAGTTTCTTAACCCTTATTGCTCACCTGGGGTCCATGGGATCCCAGCATAATTTTGAGCGTACTTTTAAGTAAGTAAAACTCCAAAGCGAGACTTGTCGCACTATCTGCTGGTAGTTCGAGTCACTCTGATTCTTGATTCAGCATCCTTTAGAAAGTATCTATGATGTTTTTCAAGATGAAAAAATGAATAAAGTACTTTCTAGAACCTTTTAAAGAGGCTGGGGTCCAGTGGACTTCCAGTGGAATTTATTAAGTGTGGGCAACAAGGGTTAAACTACATCAAAACATGCCAGAAGAAATAATTATATAAATTATTTTTTTTTATAGTTAACGCCAAAGTAAATCAGTTCTTTTGCATATTTCTGTCAACATTCGATCATAGATCAATAAAAGTTATATATTGTACATATACAAATGTTTAATCGTTATTATACATAAAGTATGTATGATAAAGTATATGTAAAAGTGCAGTGAGTACTTAAATAATTTAAAGCAATTTTCGTTAAAAACTATTTCAAAATTAATTAAAAACTATATTTCAAAAAGTTAAAAATGTCTCTAATATTTTAATGTCAAGTATATTGCATTGAACGCCACAAAACCAAACTATTAAGAAGCCGAAAAACCTATTTATTACGATTAAAAAAAATTTTTTACCATAATTTCAACTGCAATATTAAATATTTATATAACTTTGACTCTTAAGATAAATTTTGAAATATCGTTGCATTAGACTGCAGTTATATTTCTAAACGATATGAGATAAGTAAAAGACAGCAAGCAATGAAGGAAATGTCATTTATAGTTGAAACATAAATATTATTCTTATTCTTCTTATTATTTTCTATTACAAGTATTGAAGACATCCTCGTCACATGCCGCTTATTATCCATCGCTCATGACACAGCTTTACTAGTATATCCAACTCGAATATTATTATTTTAAATCTTAATTATTTATAAAAGTGTCTATTTATACAAGTAGCAATTATCTTTCAATTTGACTTCTTTCTTAAATTTTTAGACATTAAAATCTTCTAAGTTTATGTACAACTCAAGTTTAAGCATCTCTCCTTTTCTCTCTAGGATATATTCTTCTTTTACATATTTTCTCTGTTTTTAAATAATTGAATACTGAAGGGAATGATACAATCATTAATTTGATTTACATTGTACAATTACATATAAAATCTGGCAATGATTTATACTGTACATTCAATATCTTACTATCTTTGAATCAATCTAAGGACATTCTATTTTGAATTTAACGCTTTATGTCTTTTTTTTATGTATTATAAACATTACTTGAACCTTAGCTTAATATAATATTAATATTTTAAATACTAATATTACAGTTAAAATCCAGAAAGCGTTTAATTGAAAATGTCGAATGATCTTAGATCAAATATTAAAGCTCTATTGAATATTTATTTTGCCGCCATCTTGAATTATAACAAAGAAAATCAATGAAATAGCAATCAAATGAGCATTTTAGCAGAAATTTCCAATACTTGATTGACATTATTGCTTTCACAATTTTAGTAGATCTAGAATTATTCAGTTTTTCATTAGATGTTTCACATGTTTGGAATTTGATATTATATTAGGAGATAGACATGTAATTCAAATTTGATATTATCAAAATATAGCTGATATCTATCCGGATAGTTGATAATTGTAACATTTCAAAACTTCGAGTTATTTAAAATATCTGGAACATCTAAATGATGACTTTAGTTCCATATGATGTATCGGATCCAAATCAGACATTGTAGAGTTGCATCAAGTTTGAATTCGATATTCTATTGTTCAGAAAACTAAGTCAGAAGAAAATTCTACATTTTATAAATTACGCACCTTGATAACAAGTAAACAAATTGATAAAATATTAAGTTCGTGTATTTATAGTCGATTCAGACTTGATTGAATTGGAAGTGCTTTTGAAAACAAATCTGAAAACAAATTTACTGACTGCAACGAATATGGCTGAACAAACTCAAGAGCTTTAAAGTTCATTTAACAGTGACAGTATTATACATTTGGTACGCATTAATGTTTAAGAGTATGAGCTGTGACATCACTTCTAATATTTGTGCATTATAACTGTAAATTCAGATCAATATTTCATTGCTACGTTTTTGTTGTACAACAAAGATTTTGAACACATTAGATAGTTATTTTGGATATAAAAATCTTTTTTTTAGGAATTAAATGTCTACATCTTTCAATTAAATTTTTGTCATACAAAACAAACTATAATAAATTATAGTTAAAAATTGATTTGAGAGATAAGAAAAACAAACTATTAGATCATTTACCTTGAAACATTTTTGGTTCCTTGGTGCATGTTGATATACATTAACTTTTGTCACTATTATAAGATTTTTATTCATTTGTTACGTGATTTGATGATTCACTTTTTAAGTTTTCTATTTGTTCTGAAATAATAATTTCAGACTGGTCATTGTCTTTTTGTAACGCTATAATAATTTTTTGTTCAGTGGAAGACTGACTATCAGAAGAGCCTTCCTGCGTTGAGGTAGCAGCTTCCTAAAGTTTGATATATGTTATATTGTATTTATACATATTATGTTATATTTGTATGATATTATGTTTACTTAGTGCATGGTTTGACTGAATTATACTTGCCATACTTCGTATCTTCGTGTGTGTTTTAATATGTTTTGTTAAATGATCCGATCGCATAAATTTCTTAGTACACTCTGGACATTGGAAACGTTTTTCACCAGTGTGAGTTCGACGATGTCTTTGAAGCTCATCGGATCTGGTAAATTTTTTACCACAAAATATCCAACTACAAACAAATGGTCGTTCGCCGCTATGCCAACGTAAATGAGCACGTAAATGGCTCGTTTTTCCATATACTTTATTGCATCCAGCAATGTGACATACATGTTGCCGCTTTCTGCTCACGTCTCTGTTTCTATAAAAGATAAAAAAATTTTTTGAATATTTTTAAATCTAGTAATAAATTTCACAGTGATAAGAGCCATTTGCTGGATGTTTTGCGGATAAATATATCTATTTAAATATATTTGTCTTTGAAGAGTGTAAATTTCTACACATTATTTGAATTGAAGTTTTCAATTCTTAAATCATATTAGATGCTTGATTTGCATCACAAATATGAGAATACCCATTTTTCCTTCCCAATTAATTTAGGGCTGGTTGTCCCACCTTTAGATAAATCTCAGCTTACTCGACAGGTTAAAAGGCTAAACAATAGAAACCTAACTAGCGCATCTTTCTATTTCTACATATTTGTTAGATATAACTTACACAGTACCGAGAGTGCCGTGTAATTTATTTCTTAGTTTCTAGTCATTTACCAGATAAATAAATTTTACCGATATGTCGAACAACGCAAATCAGAGTTTTAACCATTAGATAGATTACCCGATACTTTATCTGAAGATGGAACAACCGGCCTTTAGAAATTATATTGCGAAAAAAACATTTCGGCCAGGAGTCGAACCTGGAATCCTTGGCTTTCTAAATAAACGAGTAAAATATTTATTGTTGAAAGAATATTAATGCTCGATATTAATTACAAGTTATCATACTCACTTGTCTCCGTCGCCGCAATTGGGACATGTACACGCAACTCTTCTACGGTGTTGCTTAAGAGTATTGTCGTTGTCCGCATTCGAGTTATTCGCGCTCGACATTTGATGTTGATGAGATATAGGAGCAGCAGATGTCAAAGTTCCGTTAGATTGAAGGGTCTGAAGAATTTGCCACTTTGTAGGATCACTCGTGTCAAGCTGCACGGTTGGTGTAGCGGCAACAATAGGTGTGGCGGTAGTAGGTAACGTTTGCATTGTAGCCGGTTGCAAGGCGCTCGCTGGTATTACTTGAACATTGCCTAAGCCTGGGATATTTTGTACAGGTATTGATTGCAAAAAACTGTTAGTTGCATTCATTCCAGTTGTTGGCTGAATTTGCATTATATTTCCATTGCTTATATTCCTCATCATGTTACTTTGCTGCGCGGTTAAATTTGCTAATGCCGATGCAGGAATAAGCGTTAATTGTTGACCTTGCGCTCCTATGTACAAGTAAAGATCATGAATCATCATTCAGTCTCTCAAAATATTATTTTATTATTATATGTGTTCATATTACTATTACATATTATATATTATATATTACTATTATATATTACTATATATTACTATTATATATTACTATTATATATTACTATTATATATTATACATTACTATTATATATGTTTATATTACTATTATATATTACATAATCTATTATATATTACATAATCTATTATATATGTATATATAGTGTCCCGCTACTCACGACCCTAATTCTAACGTTTTTGACGAGCTGTCAAAGTTGTAGTATGAAACTAGTAACGCTAGCGTATTGATTTTTAACTATCAAGAACACGGTATCGCGCATAGTGCGCCGTACCTGAGCGCGCAAAATATAGGCCGTCCAATAGGTCACTTTTAAACGCTTCTAATTCAAAAACTATTATAGCCTCGATAAAATAATATTAGAAATTTTGTCTCAAAATCGTCTCAGGAATACGTCATTTAAATTACGGTCGTGAGTAGCGGGACACTCTGTATATGTACACACGCGCGCGCGCGCGTGTAATTGATTCGCTTACCTGTAATCGTAATAGGTTGTACCGTTGGTTGAGTTGACTGAGCAGTGGGAATGTGTATTACTTGTCCAGCAGTTAATTGACTGGCGTCAATATTAGTTATTTTAATGTCATTTTCTACCGTTTCTGATGGTCTTGTTAAAGTAGATAATGTTTGTACATCGATTTTTTGACCATCTTTTGTAGTAATAACATTAGTATTTCCAGCTATACTTCTTCCTATAGCACCTATACCAAGTACCTACAAGAAACGTACTATGTTAAAAATAACTGTATCACGAATATAGTGTTTCAGACTTAGAAATATGTATTACCTGAACATTGGTAGGAGTTGCAACTGTTGTGCTCCAAGTCGCTACAGTTGACGATGGCGTCGATGATTGTTGTATCTGCTGCTGCTGCTGCTGTTGTTGTTGCTGCTGCTGCTGTGATTGTGATTGCTGCTGTTGTTGCTGCTGTGATGATTGCGCTTGCTGTTGCATCACTTGTTGTACTACTTGTTGTACCTGCTGTTGTTGTACTTGTTGATGTTGTTGCACTTGAGCTTGGGCAACTTGTTGTTGTTGAACCGACTGTACTACTTGTTGTTGAGTTTGTTGTTGAACGACTTGCTGTTGCGCTTGTTGATGTGCAACTTGCTGAGCTACTTGAGTTACTTGTTGACTCTATGATAGTACGTCCACTATTATTATAGATGTATCAAAATGTAGCAAAAAAAAAGAAAAAAAGGGGGGGAAATGATCTGAATATATGAGAATTTTACCTGAAGACTTTGTAACTGTGGTAAATTAGCAATTTGCACTTGTTGTATCTGTCCATTTGGTGTGATTATTTGTGCCACTTGAGGTATTTGCTAAAATTGAAATAATTAAAATAAGCGTATTTTCAATATTATCGATAATGTGTAGAGCGAGATTTATTTGTAATCTGATAAAAATTTATTTAACAATTAATGAAGAATCATCAGGTTCTTGAAATTTTCTAAACTAAGTAATATGAATATGGTTATAAGAGCCGTTCTCAGGATGTTGTGCGGAAATATGTGTGTATATATATGTATGCATATATATATATATATATATATATACAATATGTGTTCACATGTAAATTTTTACACGTGAGAATTGAAATTTCAATTACATAGGATGTTTGATTTGCATCACATAAATGAAAAACCTCATATACCCCCCCTACGCGTAAGCCCCCTAACTAATTTTAAAATATTGCGAAAAAAACTCTTCGGCTAGAAGTCGAACCTGAAATCTCTGTGGTTCCGTCGTTATGACCATATTTATATTACTTAGTTTAGAAAATTTCAAGAGCCTGATGATTCTTCATTAATTACGTTGAATTACGCTAGTAGAAGAAAAGCGTTATTAAATTATCAGACCATCTTCAATATATATATACGATATATATATATACAATATATATATTGCGAGACAAATTCCAAGTGTCTCGATGGCTGAATAGGAAAGGCACGGAAAGTCGGAGGTTCCAGATTCGACTCCTGGCCGAGAAGTTTTTTCGCAATATTTTAAAATTAGTTAGAGAAATATACGAGATCTTTCATATATGTGATGCAAACCAAGCATCCTATGTGATTGAAATTTCAATTCTCACGTGTAAAAATTTACATGTGAACACATATGCATACATATATATATACACACATATTTCCACACAACATCCTGAGAACGGCTCTTATGACCTTACTTATTACTTATTTAAAAAATTACTTATTTAAAAAATTTATTTGCTAAATCCATTATAATCTATTTTTTATGATTGACTTACTTGTGTAAGTTGCGGTATCATTTGGGCTGCAGGCATATTAAACACACCACCCAAGGCTTGAACAGGAAAATGCACCGTTTGAAAAACGGTTTGCCCGTTGGTAGTGACAGGTACTTGTACAGGCACCGTTTGTTGAACATGTTGCATAGGAAACTGAAATGGTCTTACTTGTACACTTTGACCTATAACACAAGTTAGTTGATTATTCTACTCAATACTTGCTTAAAATACATTTTATGCTGATTACAATGAATCCAAACTAAAATTATGGTAAAAAACTTAAACTTTAAAATTGTATTTAAAAATATATATTTAAAATAAAAACCAAATTTAGAAATTATTCTATAATACAAGAACATTTCTGCAATGCAACACATACCTGTTGGCAATTGAACTGTTTGTCCTGTAATATTTTGTATAATCGACGTAGGAAAGACATTTGGTGCTCTTATGAGACTAACTGGTTGTGGTGTAATAATCGTCTGGCCATTTGCTAATTGTACCTGCTGACCAGCAAGTTGCATTTGCTGACTATTGGCAGTAGCAAACTGCATTGTTGGCTGTGTTTGATGATGGCTACCTGCCGCGGATATAGCAGAAGATGGAATAAACAAAGCTTCTTGACCATCTATATTAACAGTCTGCATTTGAGGAATTACACTATAGCTGAGCTGTTGCTGTGGTTGTTGTTGCTGTTGCGCTTGTTGTTGTTGCTGAGATTGTTGCTGATTCTGTTGTTGCTGCTGAAGAGCTGCTTGTGCCTGAGTACTGATAATCTGAGCACTCTGTAGAAATATAAAATGTTTTTACAAATTTGAAACAAAAAGAACAAAGAACCTAAAAACTCTTGTAATATTGTTCACATACTTGTAAGAATTGATGAGGTAGTGATTGTACAGAAATCGCTTGTGTTCTTTGCTGATCATGTTGTGGTTGTTGAGTTTGTAAGGGCACAAAGTTTTGAAGTGTAATAACTTGCGGTTGTTGTTGTTGCTGTTGAGCTTGTTGTTGAATATTATTAACATCTTGTTGTTGTTGCAATTGTTGCAATACGCTTGCATTCAAAAAACGTATTTGCGGCTGCGCAGTTTGCTGCTGTTGCTGCTCTAACTGTTGCTGATCTACTTCCTCTTGTTGTTGCTGCTGTTGTTGGGCTTGCAAAGGATCATCTTCAATTTCTTCCTATGTACATATAATTTATAGAAATGGTAATTCTTTTCAATATGATCAATTTGAAAGAGATAATTGCAATGGTAAAATTGATATGTTTATAACTTACCTGGGAAATATTTCTTCCATCTATACTTCGTTTCATGATAAATAATTGTGTTTTACACCCTATAAGATTTATAATATTGCATATAATGCCATTTCATATAGAGTCCTTTTGTGCTAGGAATCCATAGTGTTTAACAAATAGCACTATATTTTGAGAATTTCCTCAGTATAAGAATCAAACTGTCTCAGAAAGATAACGTTTCTATAACCACAAATAATTTTCAAAGCATTAAAGTAAAACCAATATATGAACACAATACATGAAACAACAAAAGTTAAATCAATATTAAAGAAATTTATAGAAGTGAATCTAAGAAACTAGAAAAACATTAATAACTAGCAAGTTGTTACTGCAAAATAGTAGCAAAAGAGTTGCACAGAGAAGTAGATTTCTATTTTTAGAGAACAGAAAAACAAAGAAAATCTCACATGTTGTATATCTTAATTTTTTTTATCAAGAGAAAATGCTACATACAAATAGTTTAATATTCTTGATTCTATTACTCTACAATAAAATATTATATTAAGAATACATAATGTATAAACATCAAAGAGTAGTCGCACGCGCATGTGTGTAAGAACAGTTTTTTGCGTGTTAACATTTTCTCATAGAAGTATAAATATAATTGATATAACATTAAACTTTCCATCACTGCTCCATCTCACATACTTCCTGACACACACAGAACAAAAGATATTTTCGCGACACGCGGGAACTCTCAAACGAGGACCGCCTCTTTATCCACCCCTGTATTCATCGCCCCACCCAAGTGATATCAAGCACGCGCATGAGCCTTGACACAATAGCAGAGCGGTGTGTATCATCATACCGCCCACTTGGCCATCCGCCGCTTGTTCACGTTTTCACGTCGTACCCGCGATAACGGGGAAGGCAGATTCGCGATGCAAGCCTCCACCCACCGCGCACACGGGACTCCACCTTGAAAACAAACACGTGTTGCCCCGCGAAAGACACCCACACTCGTACTCTATCTACGCGTGCAAGAAAGTTAGATGTTACAACGCTACTGTAGTCCTAGTCATTTAGATAGTTCGATTAAATAAGTAGTTCTACGTTCTACTTTTTTCCGTTCAATTAAATAGAAAAGAAAAAACGTACTGTTTTTAACCATACGTCGCTTACAAAGAATACAATCAGCAATGTTGCATCTATGTACATTCACGTTAGCAAGAATATAGTAGAATATTCGCGAAAGCTCGCTCAAAAACTGCATCGCACAAATGCATACGCGCGCGCACACGCACACACACACACACGTGCGATTTACTATATCTATATATGTTTATATATGTAGTAGACTATAGTCCTCACGTACCGAGTGATCACTCAAGTAAAAGTGTTGACTGTAGCAATCTTTCTGATATAATCGAATATTATACGCTATTTTAATGTTCGCTGTTTGCCACCGCAGTAGCAGTGCGATACATGCTGAACGCAGAGTATTCTGCAATAGATTGTGTTTGATCGTACAAAGTGTGTATTATCACTATGAGTTGACAAAAAGTTACACGACGAAACTCATAAGAGAATTATCAAATCACAACCACATGCACACGTACTACATCCCAACCTACACTCTGGTCAATCGCGCGTCCACCCACGTTTTAACAAGGGAAGCGACACAAAACACAACGAATGCTGAAGAATACCGCTATGAAGAGGCACAGTAGAAAAGTATCCATGGATAGAGAACGGGACCAATGGGCGGTGCGCGAGGTAGCAACGTTGCCATGCATTCATCAAGATGATACGGCTCCGCTGATTGGTTCGCTGCGTGTACGATTTTGCTGGCTGGAGCTAGTCATAGTTGGCTGGGGCGTCGTTCGACAGGGACGTCTGTTAGGCAGGGACGTACATGGGACATCATTTCGGTCAATTATCTTCTTAAACAGGATCTCATGCATTTTATTTCCTACTTTTTTGATATCTTTTACTTCTTCCCATTTTTTTTTTATTCCACTGTATATAGTCACTGTAGTTAATACTTTATTCAAAAATAAAGTATTAACTACAGTGACAAAGAATTATAGGTGACATACGCTGCTTTCCTTTTAGGAGACACAGTCGACACATTCGACACAAAACGTCACACGTCGCCAATCAGTGCTGACTTTTAGCCAG
>QVOB01012316.1:0-13625 GCA_014839585.1 Pseudomyrmex concolor
AACGAACATAAGGATAGAGGTCCGCTAACAGCGTTTAGACACAATTGCTCTTTGTTCTTCTTCCATTGCATTGTCAACACTGTCAATGTATATCGATCAGTTTATGCAAACCAAGCGACATACTACAGAGTAACTCTTGTATGCTAGAAGAATTTAGTCGTGCGTGCGAAAGAATTAATTTTTAATCGCGTACGTGATAACTTTCGCGCAGAAATACAAATCTACTTACTCTAACTTCACCCATGGGGCCGTCGTCATCAGAGTATGTTGCAATAATAACGTTGACGTTCTCAACAATACGTTGAAACGTTTGGTAAAGATCTTCGCTGTCAAGTTGGAGTTCTAACAGCGCGCGGTCCATTTTGTTCATAAATAAGACAGGCTTTATGCGTTCAGCAATAGCCTGTCGCAGTACAGTTTCAGTCTGTACGCACACACCTGAGAAGTAACAATTGGAACAATTGTAACTATTTCCTGTTTTTCTTTTTTTTATTATTATTACAGAAAACAATTTATTTGGCACTGTCGCTACTGACTTTGGCTACTGACGCTATACTCAAAATGTTCATTTGAGGAATTTACATATATTGCAAATATATTTAAAAATAATATAAAAACAATAAAAATTTGTAACATTTGTGTCGTAGCGTATTAGTAACGAACATAAGGATAGAGGTCCACTAACAGCGTTTAGGCACAATTGCTTTTTCTTCTTCTTCCATTGCACTGTCAACACTGTCACTGTACATATATCTCAAAAAAAGAGACTGTATACTACAGAATAACGCTTTGTGTGCTGGAAGAATCAATTTGTCCAGTTGTGCCAAACAATTTATATTTAATTGTCAAGCAATTAATAAGCAGTTAATAAGTACAGGAGAGGAAATACATATAATAAATTACCAGATACACAATCCACTACAACAAGAGCGCCATCGGTAACACGAAGAGCAGCTGTGACTTCGCTTGAAAAATCGACATGTCCAGGTGAGTCAATTAGGTTAATCAAAAATCCCTTTTCATCCTTGTCACGTTGATCAGGATTTGTTATAAAAACCAAATCTTTTTCTTCGAGTTCAAAGAACATAGAAATAGCACTAAAAGAGAAATAAAAACGATATTTGATAAACTCACAAAAATGTTGAATAATAAAATTTACGTATTGATGTGCGGTTATGAAAAGTATATAACTTACGTGGACTTGATAGTGATACATCGTTCCTGTTCATCTTTACGTGTGTCAGTGAAACGAGTCTCACCAGCTTTAGCACCGGCAATAATACCAGCTTTTGATACAAGGGAGTCTGTTAGTGTAGATTTACCATGATCTACGTGTGCAATGACAGACATGTTCCTTATGTTCTTCTTCTTGTCCATCATTGCACGAATTTCGTCTACAGTAAAGTTCACCTACAATAATACATTTTACATATAAGCTTACAGGCTACGAAAAATATGTAAAATTAGGCAATAGAATGTTTATGACAATGAAAATATATTTTAACTTAAGATGACAACAGCTGCATATTTATTATTATTTAATGATTTTGCTTGATATTGTTCATATTGATAAAGAAACTATTTTAATTATTTATAATTCATATTTTTTACTTTATAAAACCTAAAAAAAGTTTCTCACTCATTACAACATATTGTGAATTCATCATTTTTCCAATTATTATATAAATTTTTGCTATGTGATTTCTATGATAAGGTACAGATGTTATAAAATATTTTTATTAAGACAATCATTAATCTCATTAAATATTAAAAATTATATATTAAAAAGAACTTTGACTTATATTTTGTAAATAATCTACATTCCTATATAATGATTCACATGTTAGTTACTTTGTACATATTGCGCAACATTAAACAACAGATTCGATAATTATATTCGTCGAGCAAAAAAACATTTTTTATAAATATTAAATCCATATATTTTTACAGACAAAAAATCTCTAATAAACATATTGAAGCGTGTTTTTTCCCAGATTTTAATAAATATCGCAATTAGCACTCGAAAATGTCCGAAAATGATCGAGAAAACATCTTATCTCACATCCCGATTCATCTATATATCTCTACATAGCGTCTCACATCTTTCCGGATATTCGCCATGTGTTTTATACCACATTCGAGCTTTCTTCATAATGCTCGACCGCATTTTCGTGTATGAGTTTTCAATTTTTTCTCCTCGAGACAATTTAGTCGCGAGTAAAATCGACGCGAAAGTTTCCTCGAGAGGAGAAAAAAAAAGTACAACGTTTGCTCGCTTGCCATGCACATTGCCTCGTGTGACGATAGGCCACGAGAGAGACAAGGTGCACACCATGACACGTTGCCGAGTGCAACAACGGAGCATATTTCCGCCCGAAACACGTCGCGGATGTGACGCTAAGGTGGTGAAATTTTCGGACTCTGAGTGTTTCTCGGAACACTTTTCTCCGCAAACACTAATCGAAGTGTCCGTAAAATCGAAATTTCGCTATATCGTCGCGGATTACAATTGCGCAATCTAGAGTAATCGCTTTCCCGTGTCTCTAGCCGAGGAACGGATGAAGCGGATGCAGCAGCATTTTCGCTCGAGCAAGCTCGCGCGTACGGACAGCATGCTCGGCCGCGACGACGAAAAATATTCGATGCCGCGCGTACACGGAATTCACGCGATTTCGGCTCAAACAGCGGCGTCGCGATGCGGTTACATACCATCTTGGATGCTGTTGGATTGTCGATGTCCCGATCTCGAATATGCGTGCTCCAACGATGGCGTGCTCCCTCGGAAAGGACAGGCTATCCGCTGTGGGCCCGAAATGTGCCTCTTGTTCGCAAAGAGAGCGCTGCGATGCGCGACGGCGTGCGCTCTCTTGCGCTCTCTATCCGTCGGCCGTCGCATTTAATAATCGCGCTGTGTGCGCACGCAATCGCAAAAATTTCGAATTTGTTATATGACATTGCTACTGCAAACATAAACTTCCGCACGAGCTGCACCAATTTGTTGCAATGATTGGTAACGATGAGAAAGAGCAAATTGTCTTATATTAATCTTTTCTTCTTTGCAAATTAGGCGTTCGATTGTTTTTGTTGGTAAATGTAACAATCTCGAGCGCGATAATAAAACACAGAATAAGAACAGTTTCTTCTTGATGAATTTTTAAACGGATTCAACTCGCGAGATAATTGGTGTATTCGTTGTGGTCAAATTCGTTTTGCGAATACAATCTGTTTCGCAACATCGAGAACCGAACGATAACGTGTGCTCACTAAACGATTTATTGTGCAAACGACTTGACCCGTGTTTTGGTGGAACAGCAGAAGGCAGTTGGAAACAGTGACGAGATTCGGTGAAGATATTCTATGTAAATGCTTTTTTAACGAGAAATTGTGAAAGCACAAAGTTCATGTGTGGTAACATTTAAGAGTAATAGCTATGGATAACTCTATTCTTGTTGGATTATTGAATTGCGTTCAAGATGACGACATTATAGATAAACAAATTATAAGAAATCTATGTGAGATATTGCAAACTAATAAATCTTGCTCGCATGCCGATTATTCGAAGAATTATTCCGGCTGTGAGAGCCAAGAAAGGTAAATGTTTCTGCTGAATTCTAGGTTATTTCGAAAAAAGTAAAAACTATTACACGTATCTAACACATTGAAGGTTTTTGTTTAGAGGATCATCTTTGTCGTCGTCGTCATCGTCCTCATCATCTTTGTTCAATTCGAGCACATCTGGTAATAGTTCGGCAGATTTGTCGTTAAATTCAACACAATTGTTGGAAAAATTACAAAAGCAGACTCTACAGCTCAATGAAACACGCATATATATGAAGGAATTAATAGTTGAATTACTACAAAATGGTATATTTAATTAATTGACTTATGTTTTTTTGTTAATATACATGTGCATATCAATATTAATGTCATATATTGTTACATCTTTTTTATATGTCTGCAGTTTCAACAGAATCTTTGAATGAAGTTTCTATAGACTTTACAAATGACTCACAGTACAGATTGAGACAGCTTGTAGATGCCTCTAAAACTAAAATAAAGATTATGAAAAGTCTGAGAGAGTCTATAAACAACCATATTAGAATACAGCGAGAAACAAATAATCTACTGAATAAGGTATTCTTACTACAAGATAGAGCAACAAACTAAATAAGAGTTTTAGTTTTTTTACTTGTTTAAAAACACAGTTAATGTATTATTATACTTAAAATATTATTTTTTGTATTGCTATATGGTAAATTTATATTTTATAGCTATGCAAAATATTGAACGTGAATAAATCGCATTTAATTAATATTTTGAAATAAAAAAAAATTTATTATTGTCTGAATGAGATTTACAATTTTATCACATGACCACAAAAGCATCTCTATCACTTAGTTTGTGTGTATGTTCGTTATCAGCAATATTTTAATAATATTTTACTTTATAATAAAATAATTGATAAAATGACTAATGTTTATAAATATCCCAAAACCATTTCTTTTAAAAGATCAAAAAATTATTACAGTTATAGGGAAAGCATGCATGCTTCTCTGTGTTTGTTATATAGCTGACTGTATTTGAAATATTATTTAATCAATCAATTATTCAACCTAAACACATATAAAATAAAACATACTTTCTATTATCACACACCTATCAACAATTATATTTGTTATACAAGATATACGTAAAATCAGCAACAAAGAGGAAAGATGTATAGGTAAGATTTCTAAAACTATGTTGGACAGTAAGATTAAACATTGCAAATTCACTTGAATAAGATTTTTTTTCTATTATAAAAATTACATTTTCAGGTGTATATAGCGGGTGTATATAGGCTTTGTATATAGCAATCACATTTTTGCGTCAATAACAAAGTGATCAAATACATTATTGTTTTATTGTTGATACACCATATCGTCACTTATCTTTTTCAAAACAGAAGTAAATCATAACTCCGTGAGATCAAACGGTGTATTACAAAATTGCGAAGAGTTACTTATTTTATTCTCATATAAAAACACAGATGCTTCACTTCTAAAAAAACATTACGGCAATTGATTATTAAGATATATTCTACCCTTTTTTTTTCTCCACTAGTTACATTTAACATCTATATCTGTAAAGTCGGTTTCTAAAATTAAACAGAAGGAACAAATTTTTCTCGTCGCGTGATAAACCTTTAGCGATTTCCCTTACAGCTCTTTTCGTGGATGTTCACGCGATCGGGATTAAAGGTTCTTCCACAATGCTTGCACGGCACCAACTGGCTCAAGTGCGACATCCAATTGGCCTCTGCCGTCGCCGCCTGATCGATCATCATGCTTCCTGTCTGAGGATCCTCTGCAAGGAAGAAGAGTGGTCTTTGTCGTAAATATCAGAAAATTCTTGTTTCTAGATCTCACTCTTAAAAAAATTTTAAAACTATCTTAAAACTATCTCGTCGCGTCTCAACAATTATCGATTCGCCGCGTCCGTAGAATGCACTTTCGACCAACAAGAACGTGTCGTGACGAACTTGTATATTAAAGTATACACCTACACACCGATTTTCATTGTACGTCAATGCACGACGGACATTGCGAATTGATATACATCACGTATACTCGTGTAATCATCTAGATAGTGATTCATTGTTCAGAAATATAACTTTTCTGACTTTGACATTTGAATTAATCTCAAGGTGAAGAGATAAAAATGCGCGCATTCTTAATAACATCATTGGCATTTTATTTAAACGTGCGCACTAAGCAAAAGAAGAGAACTCGCGCTTACGTGTGTACACGATCTCGGGCTTCTGCGGTTCCTTTCGCCTTCGTGACGGCGATAATTTGTTATTCTCCGCATGCCATTTCTTCAAACATTGCGGCTCGTGAATGGCAATACTGTTGGTTCCGAAATCCCTGCCGCATATGTAACACGTGACGGTTCTCTTTTGCGACAAATCCTGAAATCGAGCAATTTTCGTGTTGTTTTTTTAACTTTTAACTTTTAAAATTTTATATTGAAATACACATTGAAAATTTCAACGTGTAATTTCAAGCATAGGTATGCGTTTTTTGGGAAGGGTTTTTGTGTAGTCATTACTCACCGGATACATTGACGGTAAATCTTTGTTGTCTTTTTGCAGGTTTGTTGAATCGTTCTGCATTTGCCATCGTCTGTTGCACTGAGGCTCGTGGATTTTGATGCTTCTGGTGCCGAATTTCCGACCACACATACGACACGGAACAGTCGGCGGTACGACGCTGCGCGGGTTCGCCGGTGTAGCCAGTCGTTCGAGTTTTGGCTCGTTGTTCTAGGAAAAGGAACGATAGGTAAGAAAAAATAGATGTGAAGTATGAAAATGTTTAGACAATTTTAGTAGTACATACCTTCGGCGCAGCTTTGCAGCTTCTCTCATGAATCGGCAATCGTTCCGGTAAAAATGTTCTGCCGCATTTCGCGCACGGAACCAATTGTTCCTGAAGTCAAAATTTTCTCTTTAGTTTTACATTAGAGAAAGCAAATTATTATTGAATTATTTGTTGGAAAATTGAATTATTTTTTAAAAATTAACATATGTAAGATATAAAGTTGTTAAGAAATTTCAAAATTTCTATAAACGTTTTTTTTTTCGCGCGATTTTATAGACGCAACGACGATTTTTTCGATCGATTTTAATTCGTCAGACAACGTCATGCTTGTTGGTGCTGTCGGGCGTGCGCTTCCTCCGCTATACATATTACTTCATTTCCCATAATTGGTTCTTACATCATCGACCAATTGAGAATTACATTATCGTTCGACAGAATTAACATAAGCACGAATGTGTGTTTGCTTGGACGAAAACGACGCATTTGGAATAACTCTTTTATGTGTGTCACGTTATTAAATAATGCAATGCTAAGTGAAATCAGAACGGATCTACCTGACTCTGTTCCCACGCCGCTGCATTCCAATCGCTGTGCTCGACTCCGACCGCGGGTTTTTGAGGCCTGGGCCGTCTTTGAGATGGCGGCAGCGAGTTATTCTCGCGCTCCCATTTCTATGATAAATTGCTCGTTGAGTAAATACATAACGATATAGGTAATACATGTATCTATCATGTAATTTATAAAACAAAGTTACAGTAAAATTCAGGTATAATTATATTACACCTGAATCACGTTTTTTTTCTTTTGTTTCTTTCTCTTGTTAATAATAAAAGAAATCTTTATTTTTAATTTTGTTTTTAATTTTTAAACGCAAAAAATTATCCTTGTGTTTGAACAACACAACATGTTTGTGGAAACGTTTAAACAATTTTTACGCGACTTTTTATCACACGATGCGCTACGTGCAGCCCGTTTTATCGATTTTGCAATGTTATCTATATCGCAGCACATTGGCATCATTGCAGGGTTGCATGGTTATACGTACATACCAGAGTTCGCTAATGCGCTTCTCGTTTTGAAATATATACAGATAGACATATAATGATGACTGTGCAAATGCGAATTTCACTTATCGCAGAATCGCGATGTGAACGCGCGATAACAGTCCAGTAACGTCACGTTCACTTCGCTAAATACTCGTGCAAAGCGAATGTGCGCGAAATATGTATGTACGTAATACCTGTTAAATAATCGATGTGTCACACAGACGTTTTGTTCGGTCGAATATCGAAGACGGTTCGTTACACACGAGCACGTGCGAATTGTCGCCGGCGATCGCTGCGTTAGTATAGTTCGCAATGACATGACACATCGATTATGTGACTACACGCGCGTATAAAAAGCATCTGATATCGAGTTTAATTTGAACAATGTCGCGTTACACTGCCATCGATTTTGCGAAAGGGCCTTGACTTATTATACGCGTACAGAACTTTTATATTGTGTTTCACTGTTTCTTCTGCGATGAAATCGCGATATGTACGAAGAGATATTTATCGGTCTTGTTCCATCGTGCAAGGCGCATTTCTGCGTCTCTTTTTATTCTTTATTCTTTTTTTTTTTTTTTTTTTTTTTTTTTTGAGTATTAGAATTTTTTTTTTTATAAATATCTATACATTTACCTCCATGCATTTGGGCTCGTGTATGGGAAAACTGGCGGTACCGAATTCCCGACCGCATATGTAACACGTGACGGTTCTGGGACCGCGTTTCGCGGACGACGACCTGACCCGCTGATCCGTTGATCCACGTGACGACGGATTCTGGGGAGTGGCCGGCGTCCTCGAATTCGTTTCCGCCGTGTCCTCCGATTTCTTCTTGTTCTTATCGCTGCGGAAGTTCAATGCCACCGGTTTCTGGATTGACTTCGGAACCGGCGGCACGGCAAGTTTTGACTTTGTCGTAGTAGACGGTGGAATCTCCTTCATCTTCGTCTGACTGCCTTTCGGATGACTGTGAAATCTTTCCGGCTGATCTGGACGTCCGCAAGTCTTGCAGGGCTCCGGCGCGGCGGCGTTCTTCGCCAATGCGGTGGTGAATATCTCCAGATCGCTCGGTAAACTAGTGCGCGAGTTCTTCTTTTTCTTCACCGTGGACAGGACTTTGGGAAGACCGTTTCTACTCGAAAGAGAAAAAATATAAATTTTTAATAATATAAGTGAAATAGAGATGTCCTCGGGTTCGTTAAGAAATAAAAAACAAATTGAGTGTAATCAAAGGGTTGTGAGAATCGTTTTTCAAATATTAATTGGTCCAAACGTTTCGACTAGTTTATTTCAGTCATCTTCAGTGGAATGCTTACGTTCAAATCTCCTCTATATTGCTGACGTTCTTATAACACAGAGATGTTGTTTGTGTGAGTGAATCGTCATAACTAATGTGTTATAAGAACGTCAACAATATAGAGATTTGAACGTAACACTGAAAATGATTGAAATAAACTAGTCGAAACGTTTGGACCAATTAATATTTTTTTTGTGAAAAATTTACTGCGTGTCAACCTGCACTCGGTTCTCACAGCTTTTTCATTACACTCAATTTAATTATAAATTTTTAAATTATAAAATATAATTTTTCGATACGGGCGTACAACGTTAAAAATACGTTTGTTTAGGCATTCTACTAAGAGTAGATCTTTTAATTTGAAGATACATAGTAAATTACTTTTAATAAGTTAAAACAAATTTATATTTTAACTTTCACGGGGTTTAATTTTTGCGGAACGAATAACACGGTTAATAAAATATTTGATAATTCTATTAATTCGCAACTCGAATCATTACAGACCTGTTGTTGTTATCATCGAATTTCCTGACGTCGGTGTTCCGTCCGGAGAACGCTTGTTCATGCGTATTCGGTAATGACAGGGTCTTCTGACTTCCGGTGGAAGACGACCGTGACGAGTCGATCTCCATTTGGTTCGTTACAATCCGTGGCTCCTCAATCTGCTCGAAGCTCTGTCGCTTGCGACGTACTGGTACGACGTCGTCGTCTGACAACAAAGTAGTAGTTATCGCCGTTGCGGTGGTAACTGCGGCGCTCTGACGTCGTCTTGCCGCGAACGGCGGCGACGGCAACAACAACGACAAAGACGATGTCGACGTGTTGTTACTGGCCGACACTTTGTCATTTGATGACTGGAAACGCGTCATTGAGTCGCACAACAGCTCTTTGCTGAGCAGCGACATGTCGAGTTTATCCATTAGCGTGGGGTCCAGTACGCTCGGCCTCGCGAGATTGGCCGTTTTTGGCCTCTCTAGCTCTTCTCTGCAGAACGCACGCACGCGTTTCATCTTCGGCGGCCAAGTCCCGGTGTTCGCCACATTTTTTACCGCCGTCTTTTTGCCGTCTATTTTTTTAGCCGTACCTGCTTCGAAAATGATAGCGACCATGAAGAGATCATTAGAAGTGTGTGGCTTGATCCTCGATAGTGAATCTTTGTTAAAAGCCACTTTACATTTGATACCGCGAGATACCGCATAAAATAATTGAGACTCTCAAATATTAAAAAAGTACTGAAAGAGGAAACATGAAACAATCTGGGAGAAACAAAACATTTTTAAAAAATAGAGAAAAAAATGACTTTTTTATAAAATTATTTCGAGCAAAAATATATTCTTCGATTAATATGAACTCACGCTGTAAAATTACGATGAGCACTTTACCTTTTAAGATGCTCAGGTCATCCTTGATTATGAGAAACGTTTTCTCCGACAGAAATTTACACGGTTCTCTCTTCCACTTCATGACGAGTTTTATTGACGTCGTGTTCTCACAAATCACTGTTACGAAAGTTTATTCGCACGTAGTTTCGTGTCGCGGAACGAGCATTATCGTGTTTCTCGTCACGTAAAGTTCTTCTCTTCGAAAGCATCGATTCGCGCCGATACTTTTATTAGTACCTTGTATAACGAAAAAAAAAAGAGATAAAATTAATTATAAAATCTCAAAAGCACTTTTAATTTTATCACGGCTACGTTTTTCTTTTTTAAATTGTAAATTTGTTTTTCATATTATATTTCGAAAAAGTTTTTTTGCGCCCGATCGTAACTTTTGTTTAAACGATATTTATTTCCACACAAACAAATGTTTTTCTTCAAATGAGCGATGATCAGTTGACGTCACAAACATTTCTTCACCGGAATCAACAAACGCACAACGAGAAAGTGTTGATGTCTATTGGTAACTTGTCGCACTAAAATTATCAGATTGACAAAAAAACACAAAGATCAAATCAACTTTACGATTAAAAGTAAACAACGCAACGCATTAAAACACTCTCACCGCACGACATCCGAAAGCATCATTCTTTTCTTCTTTCGTTTCGCAAATTGCAAGTGTAACAAAAAATTACGCAACAGAACGGAACGTTTAATTTTAATCGTGCGTGAGCGCAAGCGGAAATGAACTTCTCGATGACGCGCGGCTCATTACCACCGTTACGCGGCGCACTGCGAGCTCAGCTTTATCCTTGCCATTAGCTTCGCACGGCTTTCTATACATACGCAGTCGACTGTGTGACAGTACACAGGTGGCAGAAGGAAAAATCGATCCAACGACCACCGTTTAAAAACGACTATATCGCCTCGCGGAAGTCGTTCGAAACAAACGGATAATACCAAGTACATGGAATTGTGAGAAAAAGGGAGACACGCTATATATATTATTCTTTTTTTTTTTTTTTTAATTTTTATTTTGTGTGTGCGTGTACACACACATTTATTCATATTTAAATATGAAATGTGATATCGAAAAGTCAATGCACTTTATGTTGCACAATAGAATTATACAATATATATATACAAGTAATTTACAAAAGTACGTCAATATTAAACAATAGTACATACATATGTGGCGTTAACGACGATATCTATACCGCTTGAAGTGAAACCACAATTGGAAAATGTTGTTGTGGAATTGACATCTAAATCCACGCTTGTACGAATACTCCCATTCCCGATTGACGATCTTAAACGCTATGTCCTCGTACGGCGGACCCGCGTGAAATCGCAGGATGGCGAAGTCTTTGTTGTCAGCGCAGGGTGTCTGAAAGTTTAAAATTAATAACGTTTTTATTTATGTATCAACACGTGTAAAACAAGTTATAAAAATATTCAGATGACGTTAACGAGAGATCATAATAAGCGAGAGAAACAGTAATATTATGTTTTACCAGAAAATATTCCGGCGTGGTATTCTTGTCGATCAAATCCGGATAGAAGATATTAAACTTGTAGCCTTGCACGATCTTAGGCGGCGGATTGTCCATGTCGTAATGCGTCTGATTGTACTTGTTCCACTCGAAGCCGGTGTGCACGCGGTTGAAGTAACGCGGCTTGCGCGGCCGGTACTTGTCAGACCACAAGTAGATCTGCGCCTCCAGCGACGCTTCGACGCTAAATTGCGCCTCGTCCGAATTCATTCCTTTGCGCGCTTCTCGATGCATGGCTTGCTCCTCGGTTGTCATCACGTTTTGAATTTTCCTACCGGTGTTCAGCACTTCCTGCCGCGCGTACTCCAATCGCTGATTGTCGTCATCTTCCTGCGTGATGAGCGTGCCCGGTTCGAGCTGTGAGTAAGATATGTAGACCGGCGAATAGTTACCCGCTTCGTACTCTCGGAAGCATTCGGTCAGTAGGTCGTTGGCGGCATTGGTCTCCTGATCGTCACTGAAATATACGTATAGATTATATACGTGTAGTATAGATTATTACCTGCAGTATTACACATAAAAGAGAAAAATTAAAATTTAAAAGCTTAAACAGCTCAAAGAAAAGTTATAAAAACAAAAACACTTACTCAGATTGACTATCTTCATTCTTCTCGACTGCTGTACTAATAGACGGTTCGTTTTGTTTTATCGACGACTCACTCTCCTGCGCTTGCGAGCTCTCAGTCTCGTTCTCGGTTCTGGCCACACCTTGTTCGGCAATTAGAACTTCCAATTTTTTACGCAGGTTCTCCTGATGTCTATCTCTGAGTCGCGCTCTCGCGATATGAGCTACAAGTTAAGTATTTGATAATAATAATAAATTGCATGTATATTACGGATTTGTAGTTTTTGATTGATTTATAACATGTGTATTGCGTCGTTACCGTTCAATTGTGAAGAAAGACTCTCCCAATATCCGACATCGACGCCTTCAGGTTTTCCCGTAATTTTTTCTTGAATCTGTGATTGCAGAGCCTCCAATTGCGACACTGTTTTGCCTTTAAAAAGTGATGTCACATCTTTGGCAACTGATTCGTGGATTCCTTCTCTTCTTCCAACAGCTAAAAAAGATAATTTATAATATAAGTAAACCAGGAAAAATGAGATTAAAAAAAAAAACAACAAAATAAAAAGAAATGAGAATCATTCTTCTTACCGACTTCATATTCAGTCCGTTCTAATTTCCGAAGCTTGTGTAATTCATCCTCTACAATTACAGTTATATCGTTCCAATAGTCTAAATTCTTGCCTCTTTCTAATTCCTTGTAAACCTTAATATCTTCTATAAGATCCTCCAAATCTTTCATGTGCAAGCCTCGCAAATATGTGTACGGTTCATGCATTTCCACCGCATCGACCTCCTCTTCTGCGCTGATATACTTCGCAAGAAGATCAATGGGTTTCGCACGACCGTCCTGAATCCTAATGCGAGATCTTAGTCTAGCTTGTTCAAGATGAAATTGATCTTCCTGTCGCGCCCATTGCTCCAACTGAGCAGCTTCCTTACCTCTCTGTAACATAGTCATTTCTTCCTCCCTTTGTTGCCGCTCCAATTCTCTCTCCTGTCTCCTCTTCTTGACTTTTTCTAATTCTCTTTTATTTTCCTCCTGTTTGTGTCTATTACGAATCTCTAATTCTTCTCTGTCCATACCCAGCAAACCTTCTTTGCCCAACTTTTTCGACCATACAAAAGTAGATAAAATATTTCCATCCCCAAATGGATTATCTGTATTTGTGTAATGCAAATAGTCATTATCCCAGCCCATTCGTTCCTTACGCTTACGTTCTTTAGCTTCCTTCTTTTTTAGTCGACGTAGGCGTTTCTCCTCTGGTGTTTCCGTCGCTTTCATTAATTCCTTCTGATGTTTATGCTCTTCTATTTGTTTTTGTCTCTTTTTTTGCAATTTTTCTAAGAATTTTGTAGAGTCCGAAGATGAGGAGTTGTCACTAGATTTGTCTGAATTAAATGACGAAGACGATGAAGAAGATGACGA
>QVOB01012349.1:0-16276 GCA_014839585.1 Pseudomyrmex concolor
TCAAAATTAATTAATCTCTCTTTTAGAATAATTCTTCTTAGATTAATTTTCTTGTACCATTTTTTGTTTCAGATGCTGATGACAGCATCATGCATGGGAGAGGAGTTTGCAGTACCGGAGGAGCCGGTTCGGGCCATCTCAAGACGGTCTAAAGGTATCATATACTTAAACTTTCATATTTTTATCTTACTTTAAATGTTAATAATTTCTTTCTGTCATAGCATTTTTATTAATCTTCTCCTGCCATTTTCTTTGTTTTAGATGTTTTAGATCGATTGTTCATCACAGAGGAGATTGCGGCACTGGAAAAGTCAGTTCAATCTCACAACAGTTTAAAGGTCAGTATTGTATTTGCAAATTCAAAACAATACACAACACAGTTTGATTTAAAACTTCAAATAGGTTTAACTTATTTAAAGATTTAATAATCTTTCTCTCATAGTTAATTCTATTAATTTTTTTCTTTTTCAGTGTTAAGACGCAGAGAAGAGGTGTTCGTTTTACGCTGGAGAAGCCGATTCAGTAAGGAGTCGGGCAATAGAGTGCTGGCACGAAGGTATGTTTTCACAATCATTTTCATCATGTATAACTTATAACCGTTAAATATTTTCTTATGAAAATTTTTGAAATTCTTTCTTTTCTAAAGATTATGTTTTGATATTTAAATAAACGTTAAAAATGTTCCTTAGTGTACATCAACAATAAAAAGAAAATTGGTTTTTGTTACAGATTGTGACGTATGCAGAAGGTGGCCAGCGCTCGGTGAGTACAATTTAGGATTTTAGTGTAAAATTTAGGGTGGTAGTGTAAAATCAGTGCAAAGCGCGTGTAGTGTTTTATTTTTACAAGTTTGAAACATCGAGCACATAACGTAAATATATTGAATATTCTCTTAACTGATATATATGCAAGTATTTTATATTTTAAAGTTTACATTAAAATATATGATGAATGTTTTGTAACAATATGAAAATAGTTATGCTTGAATCTATATAAAAAGTTAAAAGAAAGAAACGGACAAATAATTCTACTAAAATCTACATATGTACCAAAATAAGACATATATATCAAGATAATATGAATTTAATAAGATATTATTTGGTACATAATAAAATATATTATTTGATATTTTTCTAAAGTGTTCTCGATGTTTCAATCTTCATCAAAGCGGAATTTTTATCCGCTCTGTCTGCGTCAAAATCGACGCTTGAAATGCGTCACAAATGCAAGCCTTAGATAAATTAAAATCGTGATTATACCGCGTAAAATAGCTTCACTTTGGTTATTTTATTATCTTATTTTTGTAATATTCTTTTCTAATTTCTTCAGTTTTTTACTTCATTATATTTGAATATCGCGAAAGATTAATCATATCTATATTTTATAAAAATGAAATCGCGAGAAAAAGAAAATTAACGTTAAAAATATTTCATTACTTATTTATTAAATCTAATTACTATCTGTATCTAAAATAGATTTTTTGTCGATTACTGAAATATTAAATCTGACTTCTTTTATATACAAATTCGCGATAGTTGGACCGGTTTTTTAAATTTAAATTCGCGATAGTTTGAAACGTACGCGTATTATATAGAGTCACGAATGTTTTATTGTACGATTCGCAAAAGTATATTATCATCGACTGAATATAAGGCGAAATAATTCTCGCAAAAGTAAACTGCGAGAAAATCTTCGCAGTGATATACTGCGGGGCCAACAACGAGATTGGCGTAACAGTAATACGCAAATAATCATTATATATCAAGATAAACCGAAATCTCGTTCCGATATAATAACTTTATTCAAGTGTTTTTAAGTGTTAATCAAGTTTTGTCAAGTCGTGTTATTTTAGAGGTACGCAATAGTCAATTTCACATATTCGTAAATGTTTTGCAAAATTCATTTTCCGTTTTTACTTATTCCATGTGTAAAACATTGGATAGTGAGTAAAGTGTAGACTATGAAAAGTATAAACTTTGAACTATAGTTAAAACTTAAATTTCGCGTGTGTATGTATTTCGTGTCTTCCGCGTCGCGAGTGATAAAAAGTGCGACTAAAACTATGTGAGACCGCAAGTCTGTTGGATCACTTCCATGGGACTGGAGAGGACCGAGAGTCGGAGAGAACCGAGGGTTAGAGAGGAAGACACATCGGTGGACGACGAAGGGACCACATAAATATGAGTTATAAAATCAATTTTCATTACTTGTTCCTTTTAGTTAAAAGTCTTATTATCTTATTTTTTATACCTTGTATTGATAATTTTACATTTATCCATTTTACAATAATCTTTGCACAGACTAAACTTTATGCAATTTATGGAAAGATATGTATATATTAAATAGCTGAAAGGAACAATTTGTAAATTGCATGCGTAGTGTCCGTCTATATTTTGCACTGATTTCTAATGGTAAATAAAGACAATCATAGAATGATTTTCTTTATTCGCTATTTTTATATAAATTTAATGGTGATATTTATTTATATATATTTAATTATTTTTATATGTTTATACTTGTTTGTTGTTGAGCATTTTTCTTAATATTGCTCATTTATTAATTTTAATATGTATTGAATATTTCTATGTATTACTATATGAAAATTTTCATTATCTTTCCATTTTTTAGGCTTGTATATTAATTAATGAATATCTCTATATATATGTTATTATATGAAGTTTTCCATTATTTTTTTACTGGTTAGTCTTTTGTTCAGCTCTCTTAGAATTTTTATACATTCTGTGGATTATTTAATTTTGATGTGTATTGATTATTTCTGTATATTATTATATGAATTTTTCCAATGTCTTTCCACTGTTTAGGCTTGTGTTGTAACTCTCTTAAAATTCTTGTACATATTTTGGATTATTTAATTTTGATGTAAATTGATTATCTTTGTGTATTATTATATGAAGTTTTCCATGTCTCTCTACTATTTAGGCTTGTGTTGTAACTTTCTTAGAATTCTTTGGATTATTTGAATTTTAGTGATTTCTTCCAAGAATTCTTCTATGAATTCTATTGCAAATTCTTTCGTGACTTCTCTTATATATTCTTTCAACATATTTATGATATAAAATCTTTATAAAATAAGTCCCTTCGGGCGTAAAACATATAAACTAATATGAATATAAATATGATAAACTTATATTCGCGTAATTATAAAATCGTGTATTAGGAATAAATATATGAAGTAGACTTAAAAAAGCAATAGAAAGGGAGGAGGGTAAGTAGGGAAGAAGTTAGGAATATCTAGGGATTGGTAGAAACAGACAAACCTATGTAGAAAATATGTAGGAATGAAATTTGCTGGGATCATAGGGATGTGTAATACTTGGATACTATTTCCTTTAAAAACAAAAGACACTTTATATGCAAAATTAAGATTAAGGCATGTTATATTTGCCTTTATCTTAATTAAATTAGATTAATTTGTAAGTTTAGATTGTAACAATGTTAGGCAATTGAAATACTAATTGTAATTCTTTTATGTGTAAGTTTTTTTTAGATTGAGATTTAGATTTAGATAAATAAAAATTGCTGAAATCGGAGCGATATGTAATACTTAGATGCTATTATTCCTTTTAACAAAACATTTTATATGTAAAATTAAGATTAAGGCATGTGATATTTGCCTTCATCTTAATTAAATTAGAGTAATTTGTAAGTTTAGATTGTAACAATGTTAGGCAATTGAAATCTTGTAATTCTTTTTATGTATAAATTCTTTTTAGATTGTACAAAATGATAAAAAAATTGAAAATTGTTATTGTAATCTTTCTTATATAGATGTAAAGATTTAATTAAATTGTAAAAAGAGAAAGAGAAAAAACTTTTATGTACGAATTCATTGTAGTTATTACATATTTATTACGTGTATTATTAAATTATTTATTAAAATGAAAAAGAAAAGTGTAAATGAGATCATGTTTTCAAATAAAATATGTAGAAAGTTTTTAATTATAAAGAAATTTTGTAATAAAATTATAATAAGTGTAGTGTAAATATTAATTATCAGCAAATGATGAAGGGTATATGATATCTGATTATGCTCTACCCTGTTCCGTAATTATATTTTACGGTGTCAGGAGTTCTGATGCTGCTTAAAAAAATTCTTTAAATTTTTTAATAATTATCACACGTATAGAAAGATGTAAATTATATCATTACGAAATATTTTATTGTATTTTTTGAGTAATCTATAAATCTTTTTTCTCTTTCTCTTGTCTTATTTTGTGTGCATATAGATATACACTGAGTTCAATGAGAGAAGAGAATTTGAGCGGTTTTCTTCCCCCATGTGCAAAAGAAGGTACCTTCTCTCTTTGAACAGTGTACTTAAATAGTGCAAGAACATCAAGAAGTTCAGTTCAAAAAAGAACAGGTCTGTTGTCTTGATTGTTAGTTGTCACATCAGTCACATGCGTTCATATTCTGCTTATATGATAAGGTTATAAGAATTTTAGTTTATTTATATTTTTTGTAGTCAAACGACTAAAAAATCAAGTCTTGTGTTATATACAGTTTATACAATATTTGTGCTTATGGTTTTTGTAATATCATTCATTTATAATGAATCCTTTAACGTAAGTACTACTGTAAATTAAATACATATGTGTAGGCATATAATAAAAATATGAAAAGAAATTGAACATATAAATGAAGGCAATTAAAAATGTGTAAAATGTATAAAATTAAATTACATACGTATAATATTATCTTTTATCAGTAGCCAATGTTTTTATGGACTTTCTAATTTTTATATTTTAAATTTAACCATACAAACGTCTAATTTATCAAATATAGAATATAATACTTATTATTAAATGCTAAATAAATTTTACTTGTGTTTAGTAATGTCAAAAACATTAAAAAGCTTACTGAGAAAGAACTACAAAGCAGTAATAAAACATCTTGGCATGATCAGTATAAAGACAGTGCTTGGATTTTTATCGGTGGTCTACCGTACGACTTAACAGAAGGTGATGTTATTGCTATATTTTCACAGTAAGTAAAAATGTACTTATAGAAGTATATATAACTCTCTGTGCTTATATATGTAGCTAACTACATACCTAAAAAACAATATTGTAGATATGGTGAAGTAGTCAACATAAATTTAATTAGAGATAAAAATACTGGAAAACAAAAAGGATATGGCTTTTTGTGTTACGAAGACCAAAGAAGTACCATACTAGCAGTTGATAATTTTAATGGTATAAAGGTATGTCTTTTTTTAAGAGAAAATATAAAATAACAATAGAAGTGAGATTTTATTTGTTAACAAATATTAAATAAACATACAGTAAAATAGTAATGGCTTTGCTACATGTGAGAAAGTACATCATATCTTTCTTTAACAATGTAGTAATATTTATTACTTTTGTATGTGTGACACAAAAATTGTTCATGTAAGACATGTGCATTTAAATATGACCTATATTACAGATTTTAGGTAGAGTAATACGTGTGGACCATGTTGCCAATTACAAGGCACCAAAAGATTCTAAAAACATAGATGAAGAAACGAAAAAATTACGGAAAGAAGGTTGTGCTCCAAGAAAGAATTGAGATGTACGTATACACACACACACACACACACACACAAATACAAACTTTGTGAAAACATGTTGATATACTTAGACGTTATTCAAATGTATTACCATGCTTAAGTTTACACTTGGTCTTAATGAAATATTTTGTAAATAATAATTTTGTTAATTATAAGTAATTTGTTATTACGAGTTTACGCTCTTTAGTGTTACATCTGAGTTTGCTGAAGTTCTATGATATTCTTATTATGCAGTCTCATTTTTTAATTTGATTTTTCAAGTCTTAGTATAAGTATGCGGAGAAATGTAAGATTTTGTAAAGGATTAAGAAGCTCTTTTCACTTTAAGGAAAATAATATTAATATTAATTGTGCCATATAGGAGCGACAAAACTTGTCAATTGTTCAGATTATTATTTTTTAGCAGAATGATATCAAGATGAGCCAAACTCGCTCATCCACTTTTCATATTTCTCCAAATCCTCTTGAGACACACTTTTGTTACATCTCTCAACAGCTTCATCGAAATCTGCAGCGGACACAGGTAGATCTAGTTCCTCTTTTGGTAGTTGTCTTATCTGATCCGGTCTCAAACCTGCTATCTTCTTTCGCATTAACATCATAGACGCATCTCTAAATTATAAATCACAAATTAAAATAAGTTGTAAATAATATCGTAAATGAAGAAATACTCTAGTAGAAATCTACTTGCCTGCACACATTTGTAATATCCGCGCCAGAATAACCTTCGAGTTTTCTTGCAATATCAGCCAGATTTACAGATGAATCAACCTTGACTTCTCGAAGATTTATTCTTAACAATGCTTCTCTGCCTTCGTCTGCACACACAATGCAAAAAATTTATAACTATAAAGTTTGACAAAAAGGTTGGAATACTTTTATATTTCAACTCGAAGTTTAAGAATAAAACTTACGATTGGGTAAAGGAATGTAAATGCGTTTCTCCAGACGTCTTCTTAATGCTTCATCAATATCCCATGGAAAATTTGTTGCTGCTAGCACCATTACTACTTTACTTGGATCTTCGCTACAAATTAAACGATATTTCGTACATCTCACATTATTATAATCACAAAATTACACATTTGGTTTACCTGTTAGAACTTATTCCGTCCATTTGAACAAGAAGCTCAGATTTTACGCGACGTGAAGCTTCGTGTTCCGATTCAGATCCTCTTCTCGAGCATAAGGAATCAATTTCGTCAATGAAAATCGTACTAGGTGCATAAAATCTAGCCTATGTGATATAAAAAGTCCGTGTAAAATTTATCTAGTATTGCGAATAGAGCATTATATAAATTGTCTTCTATTAACTTAACAATTAAAAATTGTTGCAACTTTGTCTTACCATTTCAAATAAGAGTCGGACCAGTTTTTCCGATTCACCTCTATATTTCGATGTCAATGTCGAAGAGGAAACATTAAAAAATGTTGTGCCACATTCTGTTGCAACAGCCTTGGCAAGCATAGTCTTGCCCGTGCCTGGTGGCCCAACCATAAGCACTCCTTTCCAAGGTCGTCTTATCCCCTAAAAAATATGTTCATTAGCATTGACATCTTGCTATTTTGCGATAAATATTGAAAGATAGATATACCTTAAAGAAATCTGGCATCCACATTGGAAGCACAACTGCTTCTTCTAACAATCGTTTTGCTTCGTGTAAATCTGCTATATCATCCCAATGAATATTTGGGTTTTTCTGAACAATGTCTCTTTCTGCAATGATAATGTTTTACTTATATAAATGTTTTATTTATCAGTTTTTTATAGGTTCATTAATGTACATGACATTATGACAAAAACAAGATGATGATATAAGTGCGAGAATAGAAACATTACCCAATATTTCTACAAGTTCTTTATCAGTAGAAGATGGTTCAAATTTACGTTCTTCTAGTTCAATATCATCTTTTTCCGTTTCCGACTTGTCCTGCAATTTAATAATTAATTTATATTATTATTCACAAAGTCATAAAAACTTAAAATATAAGTCATGAAGAAATCAAACTAAATAACCTTATTTGCATCATCTTTCTTTGCAATTTTCTTATCATCCTTTTTAGTAGCAGCTTTATCTGGCTTCTTAGATGTACTGACAGATTTTCTAGTATTTGTTCGATTTTGTTGTTTTGGTTGAGCCTTTTGTTGCCTTGCATTTCTAAAAGAGTCATAGTGTTACACTTCTATAGGAAAATTCTGTTAAAAACAAAAAAGTAAACATTCCAATATATTAGATCAAATTAACATAGCAGATTAATAAAATTGAAGTAACATATTCTGGAGTTCTAAGTACTTTTGCTCTGACGGAGCTAAAGGAGACCACACATCAGGATCTCTTGCTGGTGTCTGGTTCCAAGAAGGATCTGAATTATTGTAAGACCATAAAGCAGGATCTCGCGTTGGTTCTTCAAACGGCAAACAGGATGTTCCTGCAATTTTTAGACTTGTATTATCACAACTTCGTTGTATACACATATTTCTGCAATTATTTTTATTTTTATTATATTACCAAGCAGTCTTTCTCCATGTGTATCCACTTTAAAAAGTTGCAGTGTATTCGATATAGCTTTTACTTTCTCAAACTCTGCAACAATTTGATGTTGTACAATTTGCCACTTTGCTTTGCGAGTTGTGTCCGCTATTGTTGCGAGTAATCTGTGTATTTGTTGCACCACTCCTTGATAGTAAACGCCAGATGTATCATAATTTCCTGTCAATGCCATCTCACGCGCAAGTTTTGTGTTCTCACAAATTTCGTTTATTGACACAGCCATGATTTCAAACGATATAGGAGAATGTACAAACAGTTTTGCAATAGCTCGAAATATTTAATACATTCGACTGTGTGATAAGTTTTACACAAAATAAGTTTGGTGTTGTAGTGACTGATAATCCATTATTTATACAAAGTAAATTTTTGTCAAATCGTACACACCTAAAAATATTGTTGTAAATGTTGTAAATGTTTAGAAAATGACAATTTGTTCTTCTTAATATTCTTCTTCTTATTTGTTCTTTAACTTCTATTGTTAGATTACTTTAATAACCAATAAATAGCACAGGTCGATTTTTAGTCGAACTTTGATCGGCTTATTATTTCGTTGGAATTGACCAATCACAGCGATCTATTAACTTGATTCATGTTTTGTGATGAACGGGTCGTTATGTTAGTTGATCAAAAGGTTGATCAGGGTTGACTACAACAAATGACTTGGATCAATTTTTGATATTGAGGACACAAGAAAAAAAAGATTAAGATAGGTTTATAGGTTATATTAAAGAGACCAATCAACGTGTCGTTCATTTGGGTTTCTCCAACCATCTCCAACTAGAGAAACGTTGAGTTTCTCCAGCATACTCCAGCATTAACTAATATCATATCTCATATCACTTACAAATATTTCGTCATACATATTTTGTACGCGCAGTATGTGGACTTTTGTCAAAAATATCTCATCTTTTTTTTGATTGACATATATGAATAAAACAATCTGCAGTAAGCATTTAAAGTCTACTTGGTCACAGTAATTTAAATATCGAGATATTATTCATCGAATATATTAGAATACATGATCAGTTAGTGAACAAAAAGAGAAGATGATTCTTTTGCATCATATAAGTCTCCGCTTTCGTAGTTGCTCTTCAGTAGTGGTTCAGCCGACATGATACCAGGAGTGTGCAAGAAACTTGGTCATATCATGAAAAACGTAACGGTGTCAGCAAAAAAGAACTATGCAACGCAAATAGCACCACTCCAAAAAGCTGCATTGAAGGAACGTTGTATACTTGTGGATAAACTAGACAGATCTATTGGCGAGGCTACTAAAGAAGTCTGTCACGAGATCAATGCACAAGGAACTGTACCTCTTCACAGAGCATTCAGTGTCTTCCTATTCAATGACAAAGGAGAGTTGTTGCTCCAAAAACGGTCTAACAACAAGGTAAAACTTGCACATCTCATATTTGTTACATTCACAATTCCAAGAAGTGTAGATAAAACTGAATTCTTTTAATGCTATATAATGGATATTATTTTTATATTTCTGCAAACAGTGTATATAATTTTAATGTTTCAAAGAATATACATGTATATATGACACTCTTTATGTAATACATATATTTGTTTATCTTACATCTAGATAACATTCCCAAACTGTTATACGAACACTTGCTGCAGTCATCCGTTGGCAGAGATTCCTCAAGAAACCGAAGAGAAAGATGCTATGGGTGTACGCAAAGCTGCAATAAGACGACTTAATTACGAATTGGGTATACCTACCAATGAGATCAAACCTTTTGAATTGTTTTATTTGACGAGAATTTATTACGAAGCAGTTAGCAACGATCGATGGGGCGAACATGAAATCGATTACGTCATGTTTCTCCAAAAGAAAAATATCACTATTGATCCGAATCCTGATGAAATCAGCGAAGTTCGATGGGTATCCAGATCTGAAATAGATAACTTTATAAAGACTGTGTCACCCCTGACACCGTGGTTCCGACTGATATATCAGTACAAATTGCTAGACTGGTGGGACAATATGCATGATTTGAGCAAGATGCAAGATCTAGATAACATAACTGAGTTGTCATCTTAATACATGCGGATATGCTAATTTTATTCTCAAAGCAAAACTTGTATGCGATTGTGTATACGTACTCTTTTTACTACAGAAAAGATATGTCAGGTACATATGAATTAATTTATATCTTTTTGCATTTTTCTTCGGAGTATTTTATACGCTTATATTTCTGTACATTAAAAAAATTATCTTTTTTTTTTTTTTATAGGAGAAAATGAATATGTACAACTGTATTTAAATCTTTAATCGTTTCTCAAGCTTTAAAAATTACACACATATATATACACATTGATATGATATCATATACATATATACATGTATGTATGTGTTTACATTTTTGCATAATTGCTACGATAGTGACTGAATAAGTATCAGTGATGATAAAACACTGTAAATAATTTTATTTTTATTTTAAAACATCCAGTCATTCGATAAAAATTCGACAAAACATTTGACATTTTATCGTTCGCCTTTGTCCAGATCTTCCGTGCGCATTGACATATATTGTACGTATATTGTACAGTAAGCAGTGACTGCTTACTGTACACACGTAGTTACAACTTAAGCGTCTGTTTCGCAGAGAAAAGAGAAAATGCACGTATATTTTCTGAAATAATGTATCTAAGTAGAAATTAAATATAAAACCAAATATAAAATAATAATTTGTGAGTAGAAAATTAAAAATACATATGAGTAAAACCCAAAATTTATTACTCTGTTTTGTATTTCACATTTTACTTTCTCCAAAGCCATGACCGCCCAATTGCAGTAACTTATTTGCTAATATATTATCGTCTTATTGTTTGATAGATTGAGGTTTATGTTCTTGTAAAACAAAAAAATTGACTGTATTAAACATCACCCGTTCCCTTAACGAGCGACTTTGTGCTATTTTATTTTGTCAATTACCGGAACTGAAGAAGCTGTGGGTTGTAGGTATGCGCTCATTTAACCGGACGCCTGTTTGAAGCGCCAATTATTCGGATGTCTTAATCAGTGCGTTATTCGTTGCGTCAATGTCAGAGATATTAATATTTACGGTGGTAGGAAAGGGCGCTCATATAATGACGTAACGTGTACAGGATGTTTATGAATGCATGAGAAATAAATTATTTTTATGTAGTTGTTCACAAAGTAATTGCAAATTGTAGGTGTGCAGTAGATAGTTTTCACGGGAAATTATTGGAAGTATAAAAGATATCGTTGATTAATTAATTTGTTTACGTGCCGATTTTAGAACATCTTTTTAAAAAAAAATCATATTGCGCACAAAATATGTTATAAAATTAAAAAAAAACATTTTCGTATATATTTACAGAAACTGCTTAATGTATCACTATTTTAATAACTAAATCATCTTAATTTTTACATAAATTTTAGATTCATGATCTGACAATGACTTTACGAAGTTTTATTAATTTAAAGTTTTATTAATTTTTATGTTTAAATATTTAACAAATTCAATCTGTATTTTGCGTAGACAAGAGTTACGTTATCCGGCACGCGTCGCTTTGCTCAGGATAACTCAAATAAAAGTGCGACCGTGTAAAACAGGACACCGCGCGGAAGTGCCTCCGCGCACTTACGTTACATTTCCTAAATTCTACGCGTTTATAAACCGCGAGGAATTAAACAAGTGAAGAAAATAGAACGTAAGATGAGAAGCAACCTAGTTTATAACACACGTTATCTTCGTCACCGCCACAACGATTAGTGTACCTTCCCTTCCCTTTTACGTGATCCATTCATGAGATGCGCATCTTTGTGGGTGGACTATATAAACGTGTTTGTGTCTTCCCTTTGTGCTTCTGTGTTTCGCAGGAGCTCGTTGATACATATCGCGGCATATTGACAATAATAATGTTTTTCTTTTGTATGTTTGCGTTGAATATTGTTAACGAGTGACGCGCGAGAAAAGAGACGCGAACGTGTGAAGTTTGTTCTTTTGTTTTTAAAAAAATCTCTCAAGATTATCAAAAACAAAAAGAAACGATCTCCTCAACAATGGTGTGTTCAACGGTAATTTGGAATAGCATGCTTGTGTTATGCTTTGCTTTACTGTTCAAAACCGCATCAGGTTTATATGAAACGGCGCCGCACATAATAGTCTTTATTGCTGACGATTTGGTAAGTTATTGACTGATCGTATAACAATAAAAAAAAAAATAAGACTTCGCACGTGCAACAAATTTGTAAAACGGAACATATTCTAATTATAAAAAGTCATATAATATATACATATAATTTACTGAAACGAGATAAATATGTCGTTTGAAATGTATCATAATTTATCATGTTCTTTTTTAAAGAATTTTGGAACAGATATTTAAAATTATTATTAACTTTGCGCGATGTAAACTGAGAGTGAAAGAGATTTAGATCATAAAGAATCAACGCTCGAGCAGAGCGTTAAAAATATTATATGTTTATATTTTTAAAATCAAACAATATCAAACGTCTCGGTTCGAGATCGTCTTCATCATAGACAATTTTTCAAAATTAAATTTTCAAATATCGCAACAGGAAAAATACATGTATAATAGATAAATCGATAAAAAGACCTCACATTCTTTTGTTCTTGTTAGAAAAATTGTTTTTTTTTTTTTTTTTTTTTTACTTATATTAAACTATCGCGATTTTATGTAGAAACCATATTTGTCTAACATAAATTATATTTGCGGAAACTACGTTACTTGCTTATACGCTTAATTCGTTTTGATCAATTTGCACTAAAGTACATCGTAGATTAAAATTATCTTCTTACTTAAGTTAATTATTGCGTCTTACGTACTATCTACGCCTCTGCGATCAACAAGTACGTCACGAATTGTGACTCATTCTACTATTCTGTTGTTTAACGAGTACTAATTCTTACACATCAATTACAATTCGGTCACGTAATTTTCATATATGTTAAATTAAATTTCCGGCGCACAAACATGTGTAACCGTGAAAAAATATTTTTCTTTTATGCGTGTATTTTCTTCAGGACGTAACGTGTTAAATAAAATTGTTCACAGAAGGAAATATTTTCTAGAAAAACATCGGATTGTTGTTAACATTAATTTACGATGTATATAATGAAGTATAGAGGGAATAGCGCGAATAATGCTCAACGTTTTTAGGGGTGGAACGACGTCAGTTTCCACGGCTCGAATCAGATACTAACTCCGAATATAGACGCTCTCGGATACAATGGAATTATATTAAACAGACATTACGTCCTGCCGTCCAGTAGCGCTTCCAGATCCGCTTTCTTTACCGGACAGTATCCGATTCGTCTAGGTGGGTGATCATCCCTTTGTAATAATAATATTATCTATAACAAAATCTTATCTGATTTTCTTAGATCTTATTTATATGTATCTGTTGTTTACTCTTGTTTCAAGCCACGCGGATCTCAAAAAAAAAAAAAACAAAAAAAAAACAAACTATTATATATGTATACATTTGCAATTGCTTTGAGTAGGTATGCAGGGAAAAGGTATAGACGGTGGTGAGCCTAGGGGGCTTCCTCTCAACGTGAGGATTCTACCGGAATACTTGCGAGACCTGGGCTACATGACAAAACTGATTGGAAAGTGGCACGTGGGCTACCACACTCCTCTGCACATCCCTCAACATCGGGGTTTTGATTTGGTTCTCGGATTTTACAACAGTCACATATCGTATTATGATTACAAATACACGTATAAGGTTTAACGAGAGCACACGAGAATTGTCACATATTATACTTTGAGTTCACATATTATACTTGGGTTAATTTTTCTTTTTAACAATTGGGTTTTGCTCGTCTTGTTTTATTCAGAATATGAGCGGCTACGACATGCATCGTGGCGATGCGCCAGCATATGACATAACTGCTAAGAAATACGTGACGGATCTTTTCACCGACGAGGCGCTACAAATTATCAAGGATCACGAACCGTATCGACCGCTTTATCTTCAGGTTTCACACCTCGCCGTTCACGCACCCGTCGAGAGTCCGCACGATTACGATTACAATCGTGATAAGCAGTTTATGCACATAAGAGATCCAAATCGTCGGAAATACGCTAGTACGTACATATGCGATTGCGAAAATCGAGCTAATCACTTGATTCTTCATCAAACAGTTCGTTATTTTATTTTTGATTTTAATTTAGGAATGGTATCGCGATTAGACGATTCTGTCGGACGAATCGTTCACGCTCTGGGTGACAAGGGAATGCTAAAGAATTCGTTGGTTCTTTTTCTTACCGATAACGGCGCAGCGCCTATTGGCAAAGACAACAATTACGGTTCTAATTACCCTTTACGAGGTGTAAGCGTATTTTAACAAGTCACGCACAGATAATAAAATTTGCACATCGCCTACATGAATAAATTTTTATTTATTTCTTTTATTAAATTAACGGAATAAAATCCCGTGAGAATACAGAAAATACAAGAAAAATTATCGATAGTTTTTTTTTAAATATCGATAGTGATTGATTCCGATTGCAGATGAAATACACGTTGTATGAGGGTGGTGTGAGAGGAGTTGCCCTGCTCTGGTCACCGAGATTGAGCAAAGCGGCGCGCGTATGCGACAATCTGATACACATAACCGACTGGTTACCAACGCTCTATTTCGCAGCTGGTGGTGATCTCCGAGACTTAGGAGCAATCGATGGGATCAATCAGTGGAATATGTTAAGCGAGGCTGGTAAAAGTACTCGCGAGAGGCTACTGTTGAACATCGACGAAGTCACGAAAACCGAAGGCGCTATATACAAACAGTTTAAACTTGTTCGGGGTGTGTAGGCACGCGATATAGTCGCAAAATTTCGGCGAATAATCGAAAAAAAATCTCTCCTCTTTATAGGATCGATCGAGGACGGTCGCTACGACGCGTACCACTTCGATTATCACAGATACGAGAGATTCATGCCGCCAATATATCTAAAGAATTACGATAGAAAAAACGTCGAAGAAGAAAACGTGCCGACCTACACCGACATCGTCCTGAAGAGCGCGGTGTCGCAGAGCATCACGTTTCATCTGGGTGGTCCGGTCACACAACCTAGCACCATGACTCGATTGAGACGCGAAGCTACGGTCTATTGTCAGCCCAATATCACTAATTATCATTACAGAGACACCTTCATCACGTGCAACGTCACCGAGTGTCTCTTTGACATCAATAACGATCCCTGCGAAACGAAAAACATTGCCGAGCTATATCCGAGGGTGAGGAAACACTGGAATGTGGAACCAGTTCAATGTATTAGCTAAAAATAAATTTTCCGTTTCTTTAGATGGCTCAGGAACTAGACCGATTCCTAGAAATGTACGGGCGCAACGTCACGAGACAGATCAAAGTTCCAGTGGACTGGGTAGCGGATCCGAGAAGATCGAACAACACCTGGGAGCCGTGGATCACGCAGGATGATTTGTACATGTATAACGCGACGGCCTGTCTGGCTTTAGCGTATTACATTCATATCGGGATCGTTCTCGTGACAATTACATATAACGCTTTTATCTGAAACATTAGAATGTAACCGCGCATGCATTAAATAACTGATACCGGAATCTCGAACGATTCATTAGCTCGTGAAACTAGTTTCTATAAGTATCACGAATTAATAAAACACTTCCACTCTCTGATGTCATTACCTTTTAAAATATTAATTAATTTTCAGCGAAAGAGCTTTTCTGCAGAGTACATGTGCAGTAAAATGATACATCTTCAATATAACAATTAATTCCGGTTTTAATTTTAAATTTTCTTCAGCTATTCACTTAAAAAAATCGATGTTAAAGAAT
Organism: Pseudomyrmex concolor; assembly: GCA_014839585.1. NCBI lineage: Eukaryota > Metazoa > Arthropoda > Insecta > Hymenoptera > Formicidae > Pseudomyrmex > Pseudomyrmex concolor. Next base: position 15,950 of record QVOB01012349.1, read on the forward strand.
GTCATTACTTCCTTTTTTTTTAATGCAACTTATTCTAATGCAAATTTAAGATAAACATTCAAGATTATGATAATAATTCAAGGAACAATGTTAAAAACGTCAATGCAATAATGTACAGTTTTATTTTCGGTTGAGCAATGTCACAGATGTCGAGATCTGTTCTTCTGACGAATTACCATATGTATGATTTCAATTTTTTGTCGGCGTCACATATTCTCGCGGTATTGCATTAATAAATTTTTTAACTAAGAAATGCAGTGAAATCCGGATATAAGAGCCATTTTTGCAAGATGTTATGCAGAAATATGTTTCTATATATATATATAT
>QVOB01012366.1:0-45271 GCA_014839585.1 Pseudomyrmex concolor
CATCGCGGCAGTTAATTATTTTTAAATCGTTTCACGCGCTTGTAATGAGAGTGGATTGATAGCGAGCGCGGTGTAAATGCGCGTAATTAGTTTTTACGCCCGCGTGCACGGTGATTTACCCGTTGGTCGATAGCGCTCATTAAAAAGGTAAAACCTCAGCCTGTTCATGACTTTATTTATTTCCAACAACGGCGCTCTTGATTACATTTGTTTGACGCGCGAGCCGCGCGCGAATTTTTCCGAGGGCCTCTCTTTCGGCGACAGTCGCGTGTAATCAATTAATATGCGAGCAACATAGAATTACTATTTGATTCAGTTTAATTAACTCGATATAGAAATTGAGATTAATTTAACATTTGCGCTACGATAAATATGCAACAGTGACGTGGATGTAGAAATGCAATTTCCATTATGATAAACGCGGGTAATACAGTGTACCCCTATTTACATTTATATAGAACTCGTACAAAGTATCCCCCCGCGGAATAACCCCCGTGTATCGACGCGACGAAATTTGCGTTACTGACGACGCCCTGTTGCGAGCAAGTATAATCACGCTTCACAATGTCGGCGTTGTTAACCCTTTTCGCGGTAACGACGCGATTCTCAACACGCAGGCGACACCGTCGTCGCGGGGATAATCTTACGTCAGGGAAACCTCTGGGAAAGAATGAATTCCGGATATTTCCGTAAGTATACAATCTCTTAGGAACCCGCAGGTCGATCCTTTTCAGCCGGCGTCGCAGTGTAACGTCCCGGGTAATACGTCTTCGTCAACGGGCGCCATCTTGGCCACCAAAGAGGGGTGAGGTGGGTCACGGAGGTGCGGGGAGGGTGGTTGGGAGCGATTAAGAAAATGAAGATAGATACTATAGGATAAAGGAGCCCGGAGGAAGGCACCCGTGACGACGGCGACGAGAAGGAAAGACGTAGGGGGGTGGTTGAAGGCGGGCGGGGGGAGGAGGGCTGACTGGCTGGATGGCTGGCTGGCTGGGCGATCAGCAAGAAATAGCTTAGAAGAGGGCTTGATCGCGCGGAAGATTTCCGACACGTCGGTTTAATCATGCGGCATCATTCCAGGGCGCACTACGATCAATTTCGTCCCTTCTTCGGCCGAATTTACTCCGACGTTAGTGCGCCATCGAAGATTTAGGGCTACTTCGGCTCGTCATTCTCGGCTGACGCGATTGATCGCTTCCGATCCATGTGTTTTAGAGCGCATGTTACTCGGACTGGCCATATTTAGAACGCGGATGAAAATTTTGAAGCCAAGAAGATTGAATGATCATATTGAAAAAAAAAAACGATTGACAACTTCTACATAATGATTTAACAGATCTAGATAGAAAAAAAAACGACTAGATGTAAATAATACAGTCAAATAATGCTAATTGTTAAATGCGTTGATAAGTTCATTCTGAAATAAATGCGCGCACTTGCCTAAATTCTAAAAGTAAAAACTTTCGAAAATTGATTTTAGATTAACAGATACAACAGATACAACTGAACACGAAATTAGAGCGCAATTTCTGATCATCTGTGTGTCACACACGGCCGATCAACACGTGTAACGTAATCGCGGATTGTCCTAACACTCACGAGTCATTCTGAAGAAACGCTTCTGAGATAAGTCTACGAAACGACGAGGAGGTCGGTGTGAACACCCCTCCTCCCTCCCACAGAAGAAGCCGTGAGTTGCGGGGAAATATGGTTGGCTTGCCATTCATCTTTTTATGGGGTACTTAAGTGGGGTAGCCATGGCAACGCCCGGTAGTATCAGGAGCAATCGTAAAATTAAGTAATGAGAAGATAAGAAAATATCATCTTGCCCGGGCTGCCGCAATCCGCCCGCCTTTACGCCGTCCGCTCACTTTCTCCATCCGCTCCTCCCCCTCCCCCTATCCTTTCGCGTTGCTCTCTTTCCATCCGTTCGCTCGCCTCGCTCGTTTTCACGACGATGGCTGAAACAACCGTGGAGCCTTCGGGCGGTTACCAGCGATTACCGTAGATGGTACCGCCGGCAGACTGGTAAAGTGGTTCTCGAGGTTCCGAAGGGGCTCGTGATAGTGGGAGGAAAGGGGGCAAAAATGGGTAAAGTTTTGTTCGACTCACCCCGGGCTTGGGCGACGTTGGAGCCGCGCGAGAATTTTCAGACAAACGAGGACATTCTGTTCGAAATTATGCTGCGGCATCAGCGAAGAAATCCACCACCCTCTCTTACCGCTCAGCCAGCTTCTCACTCTCTCTCTCTCTCCCGAGGGATAGTTACCATTTTTCATAAGGCCGTTAGACGATGCTCGTGTTGCATTACAGGATGCTTTTAGAGCTGCCGCGTGTGAGATACGCGCCCGGTCCGCGATTATGCGGCGAGAATCATGCGATCGAGCTATCTTTGCGATAAATATGTGAAAATATATATAAGACGTCCGGAGTATCTTTGAGATAACAGCTTCACTGAAAATTTCTCATCTAGATTTTATCTTTAAATTTGCGGATATTATTTGCGCGTGTAAAAACACGAAAAGAAAGAGAGAGAGAGAGAGAGAGAGAGAGATGTGTTCAGAGATTTTACGTTTTAAATCCAGATTATTACATTTCAGACCAAATATATCTGTATGTATGCAAATCAAAGAGAGAAGAGAGATATGGTTTGATGTCACGGAATTTATCGCGCGCGTTTGGTAAATAATAATACGCGCGTGAGGTGTGAATTAATTTAAATTATGAGGAGTTCTCTACATATCGAATTGTTCGTGATCACTCTCGGTAGAACATTCTCTTCACATCAAACGCCACAGTGGTATAACATGAATAAAAAAAAACAAACAAAAAAAAAAGATCACACTCGAACACGGCTGGACATCGCTTTGATACGTTCGGCGCGTCGATTTGTCGCGAGTGAATAAATCGCGGAGAGCGCGGGTCGCTCGCATTATCGCCGTTAACGTTCGACGTTAATGTTTTTGTCGGCGGTTTGCGGTCGGGTAGTAAACAAGTGATACACCCTCTTAACCCACCCTTCGGCGTTCGCTCAGACGGGGTTGCAGTGGCTCGCCTACCTCCGCTTCTCTCGCTCGCTCCCCCTCCTTCTCCCCTCGGTTGAATACCCCGTATTCTCGCCCCCACTGTCCTTTTACTCTCTTCCTCTCCCTTCTTCTTTCTTCCTCACACCTCTTTCTCTTTCGTAAGCGCGTGCACGTTCTCTTTCTCCTGTCCGCGCTACTTCATGAAACGCGAAAGTACACGTTACTCCGCTTCGTGGCTCCGGCTCGTGTCCCGTACCCTTGTAACGTAATCGTTTCCACTCCAGAAAGAGGCAAAGAGAGAGAACGAGCGAGAGAAGCCAGGTGGAGAGACACACGCGTACACACACGTGTGCGCTAATGGCCTCTTCAAAAATGTCATCCTCGCCTTGTAGCTGCCTCAGCCCGGATCGTCTGACACTGACGGTGAGAGAGTCACATACCAGAACGAATTTCACCGACTCTTTGAGATGCTCTTTAAGAAATGCTCGATGGCACAATCGCAGTTCCGCATTTATAATTCGCAAGAGTTTCTAACAACGATCGAAAACGAAATTAAATAATTGATCACTTGGGAACGTTAGATATTTAATACTTGAGCTTTCCGGGCAAACGGATAGACGAGCATGTGTCATTAATGTAAAATACTATGACAGTGCGGATACATATTTGATATTTCTTAATCTTGCGATGTTCAAGAAACATTTGAGGATGATATAAGAGATCGAGAGTTGAAAATTTCAAGTCCAATTATAATACGGTGAGGCGCTGGTCACGAGACGTCGCAGTTTCTCGAAAAGTTTTATGGGCCGAATTTTGAAAGTTCCCGGCGATGGCGGCGCATCGCGGACTCGAGGGGCATCGGGGTAGGTGAGCAGAAGGCCGGGGGTTGGTCTCGCGGAGTTTAAGAGAGTAGTTCGCGTGGCCGTAAATTTTCTCCCGCTCACGATGGCTCCAAGTGGCTGAGGAGGAGGGCTGGAAAGGCCGCGGGCGAACGTTCGCCTACGCCACACATATCTTTCCACCATCTTCTATCAATAATTCCTCGCGAAACTTACTGCGAACTTGCTGGCGCGCGATAATGCAGACTGCATTGTCGAAAAATCACAGCGAAGAGAAGTTTGCGCGCGATGAATCGCTGCTTATCTCCGATTTTGCTTCGTTCCATTATGAAGCGGCGGGAGAACAATATAAGCGTAATCTATTCTTATAAACATATAATCAACGGAAAATTGCTGTGCAGAGTATAATGTGTATGTTGAACAAACTTCCGTGAGGTAAGAGTTATTAAAGATTAGTTTTGATCCAATCGAAGATAAGAAAATAACGCGGAAAAATTTGTCTTAGAAAGGAACTACGCGGGGTTAATTTGCACGATCGAACTACAAATCACCATCCGTATTTACTACCTCGTGCGGACGTCGTACGTCGGACGTGGCTGGAGCCACAAAGTCGGTCGTCTCCTACAACCCCTTTCTCGACGGTAGCAAAACACACAACCTCCCGCCTGCTATTCCTCCCCGTTCACCCTCCGCTCCGTTCTCACCGTGCATGTACTTACGTACGTACGTACGTCGCCGAGGACACTCGTCTCGTTGCAACCCAACCCCCCGTCCGGCCTGTTACTGTACCCTCCTTTGCGAGGCAGCCACGACGGCGGACGTAATATGCAGATTCGTGAAATAAATGCTCGAAAGTTTCACTATAACTCTACGCGCAAAATCTCCAGCTCGTCCTGCAACCCCACCCCCGCGACCGCCCAGAGACCCCCTTCTTCCTTACCGCCCCTTGTAACCACTTCAGTCTCGCTCGCCCTCCACACCCACGAGAAGTGGAGATCCTCGTACTCCTTCTTGCCATCCTTTCAGGACGCCAGGAGCATCCGCATTATTTAGTGCTTCCGCATAGTCCGCGGAAAATGGCTGAGAAAGTTGCCGGAAAAACCGTAAACCGCCGCTTCGACCGTACCAAGATGGCTTCTGCATCCCGCGCGAAACCCGCCTACTTCCTGGTCACCAATTGTTTTTGCTTCGCTGTTGACTCGAAGGACCGCTGCCAAAATCACCGTATAAACTAATTAACACTTTGCGTGCTCTGTCTCTTTCTCTTTCCTTTTTTATTAAAAAAATAAAGCAAGTTTCTTATAAGGAAGATTACTGTAAAATATTCTTTAGCTTTTTTGATTCTATCAGTAACTGTTCGAAGAATAGTTTATATCTCTCTAATCACATTTCTCTAATCATTTAATAATTAAAATTAAAATTGTCATTAAAGCCGATAATCTATACGCTGCTAAAATGCCGAACTAACTAATTAAATATTTTGATGCTTCGTAACAGAGAGAAATCATATTTGATTGGCCCATTTTTCTCTCACTCGTAAAAATCAGAGCAAAAAAAAAATCACTGGATTGACTCGTTCAACCCTTTCGCTCTTCCTCTCTCGCTTCCTCGTTTTATTTTTTATTTTTTATTTTTTTTTATTTTTTTTGCTCCCTCTTTCTCTATGACCCTTGTTTCTTTTTTTTTTTTCTACACCGAGAGAGAGTTCTCCGATAAACGCGGCCAATAAAAATAACGAGCAGCCACCCGCACGCTCTTCGTTCCCGATTCTCTCTCTCGTACACTCTTTCGTTTAGTGAGAGTTGTGGTGGGTAGGGGATGTTGCTTTAAACCGCAAGCCACCAACGAGAGGATACAGAACTCTACCGCGTATATATCCTTTCGCAACTCACCCTCCTACCTTCTCTCCAGCTCTCCCGTTTCACTCCGCACGCTCCGGCGATCGCTTCTGTCGTGTTGAACGAAAAAAAATTGTCGTTCGATTTCATCCTCTCCGCTCCTAAATCCGAACGCGGGGGCGGCTCAACGTGCCGATGGCGCGCGTAACAGGATTTTATAGAACGAGGGTTTTTCTGTGTTTTCCATCGTTCGCTTCTGATTGGATTGTCAGCGGTGCCTTGGTGAATGCGTTTTTTTTTATTTTTTTATTTTTTTGATATTTTTTTTTTGAACGCGTAACGGGACCTGCACGATGCGAAAGAAAAACAATTCATTTCGATTTCAAGCGATAAAAACTCCCTCTGCTCGCGATCGTGTATTTTGCGATAAATAACTGCGATATGTCTGCGAGTTAGGAAAAACATGACTGTGATAGCGAACTATAGCGGAAATAAAACTACCTCTTGAGTATAAAAACGGGATATGCGAATATAGATATTGCTATTTTTTTTTTTTTTTTTTTTTTTTTTTTTTTTTTTTGTGTTGTTCGAAAACTCTATTAAAACTTCCTGTAAAAATCATCTCTTTGCCTCACGCGGCACTCCATTCCTTCGTTATATACACCGCAACAAGTCCCTCGACACCTCTCGAGTGTGCGCGCGCGGACTTTTATCTCGCGTATTCGGCTCCGACTTCCGCGAAGTTTCCGGAGCGGATTTCGAAAAGGCTACTACGCAAAGTCCGCAATACCCACGGAGACGAACTTTTCGGCCGGAGCCGTGCACACCGCTACGTTAAGCGCGTACACAGGAGACACATGCGGGAAACGGCGACAGTGGTGGTAAGGTGAAGAACAGAGTGTACGTACGGTCGCAAACGAGCAAGCGACGAGTACATACACACACGAGTTCACACGTGCGCCGGATGCAACGGCGTCGTCCTTTCAGCTCCTGCGAACTGTCGCTACGTCGAAATTATACGTGAAACTCTGCTGCGTTAATTAATCAGAAAGAAAACAATGCAAATGCGTTTCTTCCTAGAAATATAAAAAATTGCTCGATTTTATGTAAGAAAAAAACTTTTTTTTCAAGTGTCTAGTACGAAGGATTTTTCGAAGTTGGTGAAAGTTTTCAGTTTAAAAAAATATTTGATAGGTAAAAAAATATATTTACAGGTAAAACACATAAGATATTTGACACAAATTTGAAAATGATTGAAAAGCGAGGACGTTTGCAATTATTTCACGCAAACATTCCGGTTCTCACGTTTATCTCGGTTCCGCAATTACCCTGATTACCCAATTACTCTACATCGTTCGCGATGAGTCTCTCCGGGAGACTCTTGGTTCAGAGGACTAATCCTCGTTTGCCCATGCTGGAAGACGCCACTGCCGGCGATGCACGGTGCGGGAAAGCGCGCTCACGTATCTAGTCTCGTTTCGTCTTTCCCTCGTTCCCTCTTCTTGCGCGCCGGCTACGGCGCCGCCGACTAATCCCGCCGAGATTAAGATAACTCCCGAAAAATGTTCAGCTAAGTCGCCAACTTCGTCCGCGAGACGCGCTTAAAACGTGAGAATCCCGGTCACGGACCGTCGTCATCGTTTCCTCTGGTGAACCGTTTTCCCTCCACCACGAAAGGAGTCTCCTTCTTAAAGGGCTTTTGGATTCGCGCCCGCTTTGGATTAGCCGCGCTTTTCATCGCGAATTTACCGTCCGCCTCATCGTATGCTACATATATCGATGTGTGTTTATGCTCGCCGCTGAGCGACGCCGGTAAATCAATATTCTCCGGTCTGCGATGTCGTTACTTCTTTAGGAAACGCGAGCACCGACTCGTGAAACGGCGTCACGCGCAACATTACGCCAAAGATGTTTAGCTTTTGTTACTTATATCACACAGGAATCGCGCCACATGAGCGATTGGAAGCACGTGGCACAAAGTGACGAGAGACGAGTTCTTGCTTCAAGAAAGTAAATTGAGAAAATCCACATGTAGAGAATGATTAATTAAATCAAGGTGTTCAATCAGTCATATTATTGTTGTAGTAATCTAGTTTTTAAACAGTTAGTTAATTAAGTGGCAGTCTGTATGACGGGGAAAAAAAATCAAGCGAGGAAAATAACAATGATAACACGCGAGAGAGTTTACGTCACGTTGATACGAGCTGTCTGTCGCCACGTGCAATACCATCGCGGTGGCGTATCATTGGACTGGAGATGCAATGAAATTACTCGTCGCGTCTCCGCAGCGCGCGTCTTGGTAGTACTCGACTAGATTGGCGCACATTGCGACAAGGAGTGTGTCGGAGATCGAGGTTGGTTTGGTACACGGACTGGTTGAAGGAACACTTTACATATGTATGTATACAGATACGTGTGAGCACAGAACTTACGCACGTGCCGAACAAAATTTTTAAACTCGTCGTTCAGAAAGTTCGTAATTATTTCTAAAGTGAAATAAAAACACACACACGTTATCGGAAAATTAGTAGCGTTGAGAAATTTAGTCTGAAAAATTCATATCGTGTGTTGTTCATCACCTTTATCATTCTCAAGAGAAGATAGGATATGTATATCTTATAATTTGGCAAAAAGTGATTCCATAGAAATGAGTTAAACTGAAAAAAGCGAGTGAACAACGCGAAACTAAATAAACGTTAAACAAAAATAGAATTTAATCGACAAGAAACAAAATTGAAATTGAAAATTGAAATAAAGTCAATAAAATTTCAAGTTAAAAAAGAGGACTTAAAAGTTCAAAATCATATATGTTTGTGAATATATATGTTTGTCAATTTATAATAAAATATAAATTCTACACACAAACAACCGTGTTTGACTCAATTGCCAATGTTCATACCTTTGGTATTAATTATGTTTAGTATAATTAACCCACTACACACCGCGGAAAATTACACGGTGTGTTAATTACCTCAAACATCATTAATGCTCAAAATAGTATACAACTTAAAGTAAAGTTACAAGTACATTAAAAAACACGTCTGTCTAATTTTTTGTTACCCAAGTGATATAATTATGAATCGCGCGTTTTAGACACAGTGATAATAGAGGATATTCGTTGATATAGTTTAGAAGACTATACCTTTGTGTATAAGCGTCAAGTAGCCCGTGACGCTGCATTTAGTTGATAAATTCATCGACAATGGCACCGTTCATCCATCGGGGTGCGTTGCTATCGATCGAGCCACCGTGCTTGACAACCATAATGCTTTCGCTCTCGTAAGTTTAATTATACCCGTCGTTCGGACAACATCGCCTCGCTCGATTAAGCGTGTCGCAAGAATCGTAAGCGTACCTAAATGCGTCGCCATCAGCCATCGTTTGCAAATCACGCAAATAATAATGAGAAAAATAGAAATCAATTGCGAATTAATGACTTTTCGTTTTGATTCGTGGATTGTCGCAAACGCTATTTTTTAACAATTTTTTGGTTCTTTTTTTCAAACTAAAACTAAAAAAATTAGCGATCAGAAATAATTTTTATTAATTTTCTCTACTAAATTATTCGAGAGATAATATAATAACAGAATTAAAGTCACGAAAAAAAATCAAGGCGATGTTGCGCGAGGATCCCACGCGGAATAAGGGTTAACAAAAAGAAGGTTCGAAGTCAAAGCACGGGCCGGCCGTTCCTCGGAGAGGGCCAAGCCCTTCTCGACATATGTCGCGGTAAAAAATGGTTCCAGAAAGGGACACCCGGGACCACCGCAAGGGCCGGACGAGTAATAAAGTAATTTTATGAAGTGGTCGCCGACGTCCGCTCCCGTCGCGGGGGCTGGAACGGGTGAAAAATTGCTCTCTCTGTCTCGGGGAAACGCACGGGAGTATCGTAGTAACTAAACCGCCCTTTAAGTGAAAACATACTGTCTTCGTTGCGGCCTGGTCAAAAAAAGAAAAAAAAACCGGAAAGGGTCACTTCGTTCCGCTGCGCGTCCGCTCGCGCGCAAAAAGAGCAACGAAACCCTCTTCTACGAATTCCTTTCTGAATATGATGACGAACGGAGAGGAAGAAGGCTATGAATTTTTAATTAATCTCCGGGGAGATGAACGGTTCTCCTTTCTTTTTCTCTTTCGCAACCCAGTTAGGAACGGTGAGGTAACGTGCGCCTTTATCGTGACGTTTATTTCGATAGTCTCTGATGTTTATAGCACCATCAACGTTGGACGAGCAGTTCATGACAGACAAACGACTGAAGAATGCGATGAATGAAAAGTTGACACGCACATGACTTGCGATTCTTTTTTCAATACTCACTTTTTTATCTCTCATTATTTATAAATAACTTAGCTGAGAGAGATCGTTGATCTCTTCATTCGTAGTAAGAATAATTTTCTGCATCTTTCTAGTTTTAAGTCTCTATCTGTCATGATTTAAATCGGATTCATTCTTACGGACTCTAATATTAGATCGTGGAAACGCGCTCTTCGTTGAGAAAATTCGCGGATGTTGGAAATATATACAGTTCGCGGAAGATCTGGGAAATCTTCATTCTTCTTTCAGTTATCATCTAGTTATCATTGTTGTGACGTATAAATAACCTTCTTTCTATAGTTTTACTTTACGCAAAATATCGCGGTCGGTCCGCGCGCGGCGGAATAATAAATCAGAAAAAGCTACAAGAGTGGCCCGCCGCGCTCTTCGCCATTTGCCTTTTGGTAACTTCGTCGACTATTAGATTATGCCGGAGCATCTGCAGAATCTCGGCTTGGCGCCGTTAATTTTCGTTAAAAACCAAATGCCGCGCAAATGCGAGAGCGGCGGCAGTTCTTCCCGAACCATCCCTTTTCGACTCGCGAACCACCCCGCCCGTCCGCAAGGGCTGTTTTCCCGGAGATAAGTAAGCACGGGTTTTACATGGTTACCCGAACATTAACGCGGTCTTCCAGACTTCCATGAAGATTTAACGTTGCCGCGTTTGTTTCGCTTAAGTCGCACCGGGAGGGCCGCGCGCGCGACACTCGACCCTTTATTTCGCGAGAAAGTCCGGGGACATTTCATAGAGATTCATCGGCCGCTTGGCTGCAAGGGATGCTCGCCACCAAGTTCTTCGTAATTGAAAACAAGGTGTTGCGAGAAAATAAAGATGAAGAAGGTGGAACGAACCATGTGGTGTTATGGATTAATTGTATTATAGTTTTGAAGACAAGAAAGACAAATCAATGAAAATATAATTATGTAGTCTAACAACAAATGTAGTAGAAATTTGTAGAAAAAAATTACGATGTACATTTATTTTTAATATTCTAAATAAAATGTTTTGAATAATATTAATGATAAAAAAATATTGTTACGATAATGAACACCCTGTTGCAGATAACATTTGAACATTGAAGTATCGATTATAACTAATTTACTCAAAAAACAAATAATCAAGTAATTAAATTACTTTCTATTCTAAATGTATTTAGAATAGAAATGTTTTGTATAGTCTCTCTTCATGGAAATTTTAGTGTACGGACGTTGACACTGCTTTTGCTTTTGTGGCAATGGAAGATTTTTCGTTGAACGCAAGGAGCAGCAAGTATAAATATCGCGCTGATCGTGTGAAGCCACCCCTTTGCCTTCGAGTTCACCCCATTTTCAGGAGATGTCGTTGCCAGTTTAGTCCTTCATTCAACGTGGTTTTATCCTGTTTGGTCCTTTGTGGTTTGTATCCTGGCTACGTTAGATTTTTAATACAATACTGTGTATGTGTGTTTTCTAATTTACGTTTAGTTAAGATACGATGAGTGCAGCGTAAGTTAAGTTGTAGTCTATAAAAATATCTGCAAATGTTAAAAAAAAAACAAGATAACGATTCAGAAGAAGTACGCGAGTACGTTTTTTAATAAGGTAACTGCTTTACTACTTTTTCCGCTTTTGCGAGGAAAACACGGGCTTATCCACCGTGCAGATTTCATTAGAAGCGTTTTAACAGAGTTTTAAATTTATCATCCAATTCCGTAGAGCTTTACGAGCGCTCGTGTTTTACCTCTTTCTAGCAGAAATACTGTATCCTTTTATCTCGTATCTTTTCTACCATTTAGTTTTTGCTCCCCGCCGTGTTAACTTTTTTCTCGAACTTATTAAATAAATTAATTTAAACAAAAGAACATTAATGCGTTATTGTTTGCATCGATACACATCTTCGAACAGACCGAAATATGTAAATATTCTCACTTGCGTAAAATCACGTATTATTATTTTCCTTTATTTTCCTTTATGAGAGAATTTTAAATTAAACAATAACAAAGCTTTGTCGCAACTACACACGATGTGCAGGCACAATAACAAAAAGGATACATCGTCGTCGACACTTCAGCAGCGGCGTGTGAAACAACCCCAAATATTTTTTCCGCATTCCTGCCACTCCACGCGGCGCGCCCTAAGGGCCTAAAAAAAAAAAAAAAAAAAAAAAAAAAGTGAACGTTCTCGGCACGTGCCACGCGCCACAGAATTTCTCGCGTCGGACAAGCAACGCGCGTATGTAGATGTGTGTATCTGGGTTGCTCGCCGGTTTTTTTTTCTACCACTCCACACAGCATCACCCTCCAAGGGAGGGACGCTTTTTCTAACAGGTGGTGGCCCATGGAAGCGCTTTTTTCCCTCTCTCGTCCCTGCGCGCGCTGCGTTCCCTGCATCTGTTTTCCTCGCTTTTTTTCGCTTTTTTACAGGTGCACCCATTATCCGACGTTTCGCTTTCGCCCGTCAGTGTCCTCATTCATTTTCCACGGACCGTGGCCGGCCGCTCTCTCGTCGACTGCCCGTCGACGCTTTTTCACTTAATTAAAGGTCATAAACTGCCAGTGCGGCCGCCTTACAACGACGAAAAAAAAAAAGAGAGAAAAAAAGCGAGAGGGGGTGAAAAGGATGCGGCGTCCGCAAATTGCTCGTCTCGTTTTTTTCCTGTGGCTTTTCTCATAGAAGGACCTTAAGTGGCATGAAAAGTTAATTACCGTATACGCGGCGAGTATAAAAAGCAACAGCACACTGTACGTGTTACCGTGTAATGTAGCTGGAAGCGCGGTACTACGTGGGAAGGCAATAAATAAGGAGACTTTTGGTACGGCCAAATGCGAGTCTGTTACAGTCAATTAAATGCTAATTTTAGCCAATTTTCGATGTATATTTACGCATTGTCTATTAAACTCTTTCATCTTTATAAAGAACGGAATAATGTTTTAAATAGTAATAATATCTAAAAAATGAGTGAACATATTAAACTAATAATTATTCACTACAAGAAAAAAAAACAATTTTAAGTAAAGATATTAGCTACAATGCTAAAAATAAAATTTGGAATTACACAATAAAGATGTTTAAACAAACGTTATGTGATTAAAGCCACATCTCGAAGCACGTATGTCTTCATGCGTATAAAAAACGCGCCAAGTGCTAAAAGAAACGTCCCCGATAGATACGCAAACGAGACTGTACACTAAGATTTTATTACTTTATTGCCGCACGCGGTCGTTAAGAGAAAAATGCGGCCGTTGCACGAGCAGCGGACGAATCCCATTCCATTAGAACAAAGACGGGGATTACCAGCTAGGCAGATTGCACCCTCGTCGCAAATGAAATCTCGGCTGAAACTTTTTCCGCGTTTTAACCCTCTCTCTTTTCTCTCTCTCCTACTGCCACCTTTAAAGGCTCGACTTCTTCCTTTCGTTCTTCCGCCGCCGCGATCTGCCGCAGCAAGATGAAAGAAAACTTTTCACTTTCTGCGCCGAGTTCGCTCGCGCGCGGTCCCCGCGGACCTCGAAATCTTTTCGCTCGCTTGCCGGATAAAAGGCGGGAGAGAGTGACGCCGCGGGTAGGGGCACAACCGCTCTCCTTCTTTTTCGCGGTACTTTTCTTTAACGGCGTCCGTGGAAAAGCCAAGAGTGGAGAGTCCACGCTCGCAACGGTGGGGAAGTCGAAAGGAAAAGAAGGAAAGAAGGGGGTTAAGGAGAGAGTTCTTCTCTTTCTCTTTCTCTAGTCTTTTTGGTCTCTTTCTTGCGAAAAGAGGTGGCAGGGTATTGCAATCGAGGTGGGGGTAAGACCGTCGGCGGTTGGCGCCCCTTAACTACTCCTCACCGGGCAAATCAATAAAAATACGAAAGTGTTCTTCGGGATACCGAGCGCGCGGACAGATCCTTTCGTTTGTTGCTCGGACTGAAAGAAATCACGAGGTATGCGAAAATTTAACGTTGGAGTGAGCAAATATTTTGCATAGCCACGAATTTCTGGGATAAGAAGTATAATATAAATTGTTGCGTAGCTTTTCATTTGCCAAGTTAACGTTATTTGTTAAATTTGTAACAAAATAAATAAATTTTTTATAGAATATTAAAAATTCAACGTAGATCGCGTCAACACAAAATATTTTTGTTGCAATAGTAGGTACGTAGTACTAACAATAAGTACCTAAGTAGCGTTTTGAGCAGGAATAAGATTTGTCTATGCAAACATCATAATATCGATATATATATCGCATTTCGATATATATCGCATTTCGATATATATCGCATATCGAGATATATCGCATATCGATATATCGATATAACGCGTGAAAAATGTAATCAATCAATCTATAAAATAATCATAAAATCGATAATTATGCTAGCGATATTTTCAGAATATGTCATTAGTCTTATCTGCTTATCGTAACATTTTACCTCTCTATTTTAATAAACATACTAGAAAATAGAGAAAAGAAATATTATAATAAAACGGCAATTTATTGTTTTATAATGTAAGTGGAAATTTAAGAAGCATTTTTATTTGAAAGTGTATTATTGGAGATATCGTGTAACTCAGAAAGCTTTATTTACTATTTACATGTTTACTATTTACATATTTATAAGAATACGTTAAAATACTTTATATATCTTTCTTAAATGATTAATCGAGGGCATTACTTTAAATGCTACTTAAGCTGAAGAGTTTTTAGCAAATGATCATTTGATCCAAAAGATATTTCATTAATCGAACACAAGCCAGATGAAAGATTCAAGTGTTATAGCCATTGTTTTTCAGCGTCTTCTTTAGTTTCAAGTGCTGTGGCATGTGTTGCTCGTAGCAAACAGCGCTCAAAGTTTGGCGGCGAGCGAGTCCCTCGGACGACTCTCGTGTCGTTTTCAAGTCGGTGCAAAGTACCTTCAAGTCGAGGATACTTGTAAGTCGAAGCATCTCGAAGGAGACGAGGCGAGCGCGAAATGTTTGACTACCATCTCCGTGCGGGTAAGAAAGCCGCTCGCGATTACACCGGAGATCTCGGCGTGTGTTCTGCGACAAAAATATGATGCAACGTTAAAGAGATCTTTAGCAGTAAACAGTTATAAAAACAATGTTGCATTACAATCTTGCTTTGAGCGTTAGATAATTTGGGACACTGCATTTATAATTTTTTTAAAGTTTATCTATAAAAAAAATTCTATAGTTTATACATATAAAACATAATTTATATATTTACAAATAGTGATTATTTTCACACATTGCAAAAGAATATAATTATACTTGGAATAGTCTTGGTGCAATTTAGAAACTCGCTGATGTGCTCGAGAAATCGACGCACGAAGAGAATAGATAATTTTTGTTTCGTCATACCGCGAGTCATCGTCTCTTTTAGCTTGAGGGCGAGCCGTGGAAAAATCCATCCCCTTCCGATAGAACGGGCGAGATAGCCGAGGGTGAATCTTAAAATACAACCCCTCCGAAGACTGCCGACCCTGCCATCGCCACCCCCGCGCTCTCCCATCTCTGGTTCCTTCGGCAACCCCCTTTGCGCGAATCTCTCTCCCCCTTCGCCCTTCTTGTTTCGGTGGTCGTAGACCCTCGCGATCCGGCAAATCATCCGACGCTACGTTCTTTTGTTCCTTCTTCGTGCCATGAAAGATTTTCGCCAGATGGAAAAGCCGAAATACTTCGGAGTACTCGCGAAATGCCGGCAATAATTTATTCGTAAGAAGTCCAATATGGCGTGTGCAAGTTCAGCGTTAAATAGAAAAGATTTTAACATGTATTAAATTCACCGCGTAAAATATTTTTCTTTTCTTCTATAAGAAGTTATCAATTAATCGGGTCGAAGCCAACATTGTTCCTTTAGAGTTCGGTATAACTTATTCGTGAAAGAAACTTAAAAATGGAAAATGAAGGAAGAGAGAGAGAACGAAAGTTTTACAACTTTTCGTCGAGAATAAGCTGACTGAATAAAATTCGCCTTCTTATGTATGGGATTGTTACAGAATATATATTCGCCGTTACATTGTGCGTAATAATTTTCTGTCCACTGGTGGACATTTCTGTCACGCGCGAAAACTCTCAATTGGCCAGAACTTGACTTGGCGTCATTAAAGAAGGGAACAAAAATCCCAGGACCCTTTGTTCTGAGCATGCCATTTTATCACTCCTCGCCCCCGCACCAGACGAATACACCCCTCTTTCGGCATATTTCAAGTGACAAAAAGCATCCCTTCCGAGGACTGAGATTCATTTTCTAACCGTCCACCCTCTTCGAATATTTTTCAACTTAATATTATAGGCGTAATTAGTTTCGATTATCATAAAGTTTAGAAAGGATTTATTTATATCAAAATTTTCATTCTATAATAACAAGCTCTAAACGCTGTCTTAAACATTGAAGTTGTGATATTTGTGATTACCAATGTCATATGTATGTTTAAACTCAATGTTTAATAACTTAATATTCTTAATATTCTTAATGTTTGCTTAAAAATTTTGCAATTTTTTGAATGTTTTAAATTATGAAATAAGATAAATAATGAGAGATATTGATAAACATACAATACACAAATTTATAGAAATTTATAATTTATATTATAATTTATATTTATATGATACGCGTGAAATATTGATTTACTTACGTGCAGTCTGTATAATGAATGACGATCGGGAAATCAAGCGATAATAATATTAAACGATAATACGACGAGGTCCCAAGGTAGGATTCCTCTAATCGGAAACTCGATGTAGAAACTGGGTTTCAAACTTCACCAGCTCGTGGAAAAGATGCTAAATTTGGTTTGCGTTCCTTCCGAGCTCGTTGAAACAGTCGCAGAAAATGTCATCGGTACAGACTTCAATGTTTTGATATATAAAACATCGCGCTATATATAAAACATCGTCGTTTTATAAATTACATCTCTGCATTTCGATTTTAATTAAAGCAGTAAATTATATTTGAGTGTTTTTCATGTATATTATTGTTTGTTTAAAAATTTCGCGCAATAAATATATTTCAGAAAGATAAATTATTTTACATAAATTACGACATGGATTTTCTAGTATTCAAGCTGTTTTGCGAAAGAAGAATCTTTGTTTGTTGCGGTTCAATTTCTGCCGCATATATTTTAAATATTAAGCGAGCCATCGGCCATTTTATTCGTCTTTCATTTCCCCGCGCCGAGGGTCGGGGATGAGGCGGGTGAAACCGTAGTCGAGGGTGAGTCGACGTCAGAAAAACCACCCTCGTCCAATTCAGCCATCCTTCCACCCCCGGCTTTTCCAACCCCTTTTCGCCATTCCGGTCCACTTCGTGGCAGTCGATGACTGCTTCCTCGCATCAAGAAAGGTGGGGGATGTATTCTTTGAAAAAAAAAAAAAGCAAATCCCAAGTAAAATGGCCGTGTAACGTCTCTCTGTCTCTTTTCTCACGGGGGAAGAAAAGAGACGGAGCAAGTTCATTTTCATGGAATTCAACCGGGTCAATTTATAAGACGCGATTCGGGCTTCGCCAAGGCGGCGTCTTTACAGAGTTCGGTTTTACTTTGAGATTAAGGGGCTTCCTCGAAACTTGCAATTTTAATTTTGTCTTAATCGCTCGTCTCGCTTAGCCGTGGCGCGGATACAAAAGAAAACAAGCCTGAATCGCGACAATCCATTCGGCAAAAACTGTTCCTTATTTCACGACGTTTCGTGAACTGTTTTAGATACAATTGGCTTCTATAAAATATCAACAACTCATGCCGGTTTATTTTTTTTCGCAAAAAATTTATCCCTTATCTAGAAATTTATACACATTTCTCACTAGAGTGATTGTATTTTTTGTCACCTTATTTTTCGTGTAACAAATATTTCTGTAACTAACAATGGGCAACGAAACGTCGCGCGACGGCTCGGAAAAGCTCGTTCGTCGGATAAATATTTGGCCGGCGTTTGCAGCGAACCAAGTGGCACGACGACATCCTGTCGATTTCGTCAGGAGCAAGCCGCGGAGGACTTCTGTTTTCCTACAGAGAACGTGACTTGACTCAACGACAGGATCAACGATCGCGCGGGCCGCTACGCGAGCGTTGCTCGCCGTTTCGCCGATCCTGCAAACGCCGGTGCGGAATCAAAGCACTACCGAAGGGAACTTAAAGCGGCACTGTTGCGCACTTCAAGTCGAAACTTTAAAGTCGATCGCACGTGGAGGACACGAACTTAGCGCGAAATTGAATTTCGATGGAGGCGCGCGACATCGCGGCCTCGTCAGTTTCCGACGGCTGTCGCCGCGAGAATTTTTACGACACGATTTCTAGTTGCAATCTTCTTTCTCGCAATTTCTAACAGATTGACGGACTGTCTTGTAAAAATCCTCGCGAGAGAAGTTAGTTTGCACTTTACAACATAAGTCAAATCCACGAACCCGTCGTATTCGTTCTCTCGTAAACGTTGAACGCGAGACTGTACATACATGTCCAGCACGGCAGAGGCTCTAACTCACCTTCGATGTGAGAACCGGCCATCCCCCACCCCTCTTCCGCTTGTGTACGGGCCTTTGATCATCGCGAAAAAATCCGAAAACCCGTTTCTCAAAAGTGACCCTACCTGGCGGTAACGGAGCGCGGCCGAAGGGTGAGTAGGAGAGGGAGAAACACGACGCGAGGAGAGAGAGACAGAGAGCGAAGCGAGGGAAAGAGAGTAGAACGCGCGCGGACCAAACGGCCCTTTCCGCATTAGCATAACCCTTACGGTTTGTCCACGTGTGCCGCCGGTATGCCAGGGGGGCCGTGGAGAACTGGTCAGGTAAGTTTTTTCGCACTTTTTAATTTCCGATGACCAGATGCCCGGCCGGCTTGCGCGTAGTAAAAGGGGAGAGCGCCGCTTCTTTGGCCTGACCTCAATGAGATGACCTCCCCTTTCTCAGGCGGCCCCCAGATGACCCCATAAAAATCGCGGAACCGGTTTCCGTGCCCGCTACCCGGGATTTTTCGGACGTTTAACGGCCGCGCGGATGTGCGAGGAGACCGGCTGCGTGTACGCACAACGTGCGAGCCTTAATTCAGGTAAACGCGTATATACCTCGAGTACCGATCGTTACGCTTCGACGTGACTGGCATATGTTCTTCCCCCGGCAACGTTGCGCAATATATCGACGATATCGAATCTTTTTAGTCACGGTAATATTTTTCATGTAATAGAGAAAACTAATGAGAAATCATCTTATTATTATGCTTTACTTACTCGAGACTTTGTCATAAAAGGTAGAACATTATAGAACGCGTTATTATTCTTGCGTGAGCGACAGTTCAATTTATAAAAAAACTAATTGAATATTGCGCACTGAATAATTAGCTTTTTTTCGTAAAACAAAAAAAAAGACGCACGTCGAAAAACGCGACAGCGCTCGCGACACGCAGAGCAGGAAAGATAAATCGTACGTATCAAAAGCATCCATTTCGGTGTCAGAGACTCAAGTTTCCGGAGTTCAGGAATCTCTCGAGAGGATCGAAGAGTGGAAAGGGGTGGGTGAGGTATGACCCGGTGAAGGTAATGGACTTACGGCGACCGCGTTGCTACAATGCGCGGCGTTACCGCGCGATGTGAAATTAAATCGATGCAATCGAACGACAAGCTCTACTTCGCGACGCTTCACAGCCGATTTACTTAAATGTCTACACGCCGGATTATCAACGCGCAGTGCGTTTACAACCAAATAAACACTCGCGCGCATCAGGCCTGAACTGGTGAATGAGAAAATGAGATAAGAATATTTACGATATTTGGCTGTATATTCTATTTATATAAATTTGTTTCAGTCTTTCTCGAGAATTTGATTCTTTAATTTGAAATTTTTGAACTTTTGCCTGACGAATGTTTAAAGCATTGAAATATGTGTAACATGTGACTTATCTTAATTGATCAGAACATCGTGGACGAATTGCGTCCGTCAAAGAAATTCACGATGAAAGAAATCCGCAAACGGTAAAACACTTTACAGTCGTTTGCTTCGCGGAAAGAAAAAGTTGAGCTCAGGGCGTTTCTCGATTCCCCTTCTCCGGGGCAGAGAGCCGGTGAGAACTGAATTACGGTCCTTTATTATAAAAACTGAACTCCCTCCGGCCAGAAGAGAACGAAGAGAGGCAGATAAGGAAGGAAAAAGCCCCCGACTCTCTACGACGACTACCGCTCTCTCCTCGCGGCCCACCGCGTCCACCCTCTCGGTCCGGCCACCAATCCTTCCGACAACCCCGTGCCCCCGCCGCAGAACGTCTCCCTCTGTTCAATTTAAAATACTTAATCTGTCTTAGTCCGGAGCCGCTCGTGGTTGTCAAATGCAACTGTTGTCGCAAACGACGACTGTCTTGCGAACACGAAATATACATACAAAATGCTCCCGAGACTTTTATGTCTCGATATTTGGCACACGTACAATCATAAAGTAAATGCGCGAGCAAACAAGAATATGTAAAGGTTTATAGTGAATTTGAACAGTTTTCGTGAATTTTTTACATACAATTAAAAATAATAAACATTTGCACACATATTTAACTTATGCAAAAAGTATAAAGTTTGAATATACACAAATTCTTCTGCTGCACGCTAGAATATATCTTTTCACAATTTCTGTCTTTAGTAGAGTAGAATCTTGTGTGTGCGTATTAATGTGCGTATTAATACTTCGACGACATATTACCGTCGAATTTCTCTTACGTTTTATACAATTTCACAATATATACTTGTTGTGTTTCACAATTTTCTGTATGATATATCGTTATCGGATTTGTCAATCGGCGTTGACCGTTGCAGTTGAGAACCACCGTGGAAAATAAGAAACGGGAAAATGGCGAGGATTTTAATTTGCATCCCTCCCCCCTCGCTTCTCTCGCACCACCCACTCGCCGTCCTCGCGACTTGCCACCCACCCGGCCTTGTCTTTTGCAGAGCTCGAGAGTCTAGCTACTTTCTC
The DNA here is from genome assembly GCA_014839585.1 of Pseudomyrmex concolor. Taxonomy (NCBI): domain Eukaryota; kingdom Metazoa; phylum Arthropoda; class Insecta; order Hymenoptera; family Formicidae; genus Pseudomyrmex; species Pseudomyrmex concolor. The sequence continues at coordinate 20,916 of QVOB01012366.1, forward strand.
CGGAGGGGTGGCATAAAGAAGACAAGGGGTAAGAGCGGGCTGGTGGCGCGTGGGGCGAGAAAGGGGAGCAAATGGTTGGAAATATCATAGCCGCACGCGCAGAACGAAATTACCGATTTGCCTTGGGCGTTCCTTCCTTTTTTCCGATTCCGCCGAGCTCTTGGGTCCGCGCTAAGCTTCATCCTTCTTCCTTTATCCTTCTGCGTTTCTTCTCCCCCGCGGTCTCTTCTCATCTCCCAGGCACAGGCCACCCTTCTTCCAAAGCCCCGGCATAGCAAATAACTTTCATAATTCTCGATTAGAAAGTTTTCCACCTCGAGCCGAGATGGAGAAGGGGGCATCGTCCTCTTTTTCGATCTTCGTCTTGCTTTCTTCCCGCGCCGCTCATCTTCCCGGCCGCCCTCTTTCTGTTTTTACATTCCTCCCTTTCGCTCTTTTCTTCTTGCTCGCAAGCCCTTTCTCTTAGAGTCCGCCAGCCGAGAGAGTCTCAAAGAAGGGAGATGGAAATCAAAATCGATTTCGATCCGAAGCCGTCTACCCTCATTACCCTTGGAATTCATCATTGCCGATCAGAACCGCTTAAATTCGGCTTTCGCGTCGTTTTGACGATGAATCACGTCTCGCAAAGAATTTTTGACTTTGCGACTCAATTCATCGCGGACGCGGTGCTGTTTTTTTCACGACGCAATGTGTTACCACGTAAGCGAGACGTTAATTATATTCTCGCGAGGAGAAGAGTGGATAATGATGTTTGCGAAAGCTTAGCGAAGTTGGCGAGCGCGGCAATTACACGCTCGTAAACCGTTTTAACGCTAGAAAGATGAGCTAGCTCAGGTGTCGTTTCCGGTCACGATTACAGAAGGAATTAAGAAAACTGATACCATTCTGTTTGCAATAATTGTTTCGTGTACCAACCCGTTACAAATGAAATTTAATATAAAAAAAAGTTTTTACGTGACACAATTGAAAATGAATGTTAACACACAACCTTTTACATTTTAATGACGTAATAATATATTTAGAATTACATTGTAAATTTATACGATTTACTTAGTCTCCCGGTGAATCGTCAAATGGACTGTGTCTAAAAGCACGCCAAAACAATGCACTTTCGACGAAACTTCAATAAAGTTTCGCGTCAGCAGTTTCGAGGAGTTTGTGATCAAGACTGTACCGTGATTTTATTGAAGGTAACGAGCAAATGGTTCCTGGCTACGGTTGTGGAGGGTCAGCTCGAAGGGTCAATCGACATATGGCCCAGATCCTAGCCCAGCCACGCATTACGCAGCACGAATTCAATCCCCTCCCGATTTCGGACAATTTTCCGAACGCCCTTTTTTTTTTTTTTTTTTATCCTTGCCACTTCTTTTCATCTGTGAAGAACCATAGAAATAAGATTTTCTTTCTATTATACAGCAGATATCTTTTCAAAAATTGGTTTTTTTTTTTTTTATTCTTTAACAGAGATACAGTAAAGTAACTGAAATTCGCTCATATCGCCTATAAAGATCGTAGAATGTTTGTTAAAAGATAAATGCGGTTTATTTAAATTTTCAATATGATAGTAAAGAATCTGATAAAATATTCTTTTGCGTACATGCGTAATTAATTTCTATCAAAGAAAACTTGGATGTAAATGTACATATACAAATTACGTGGACATGTACATGTCGAGAGGAGTTTGTGTTTCTACACATTATATATCGCGTCTGAATAAGCGCGCGAGTGTCAGACTCGCGAGTGTAGAAACTACGAAAGAGCGACAGCGCGGAATAAAGAGAAATCGAGAAAGGGGAAGAAAGAGATCAAGGAAGCTGCCGCGCGCGCTTGCCGGCATCTCGACCATGGTACCCACTTCGCTTCATTAATTTCTCGCAAAGACAGTGTCAGAGTCACGGGGGTTTTCCGGCTGCAGGGGCTCCTGGAGACCCGAGAGGCCAGGGGCTCCTCTCCGCGCTCTCTTACGGTCTGGTATTTAAATTCAAAAACGAGAGCAAGCCAACCGACTCCTTTTCTCTCTTTTCTCATCGTCCTCGTCTCGCTCGCGGCGTTTCCTAATGTTTTTCCCTCGTTTCTCATCCTTCCTTCGAAGCGCACCTTCCGCTCACCACCGCCACCCCTGCCTCCTTTTTCCTCCTCCTTTCACTCCCACCCACCCTCGCCCGCCGCTGTCCGACAGTACTATCCCCCCGCAGCCACCTCGTTCCACGAAGGCTCAGTCAATAAAGTATTCTAAAAAGCCCGCGCGAATAAGAGCCGTCTTACTCTCCCTCTCACCCCCTACCGCCATCCGGCAGCCATCCTCATCCCCCTTCTCGCTCTTCTAGCTGGCAGTCCCCTTCGCTCCTGCTACTTCTTCGTTCCTGGACCACCCCGTTCGACCCCACCGTGACGATGGGTGGCGGAGGAGGAGGAGAAGGTGGAAAAATAGGGGTGGCAAAAAACGTCAATAATATCGGCAAGATGGAAGCTGCACGGATGTTTTACAGGGGTCTTATTCCTGTGGTTTTTGCGCTCTTGACGGCGCGAACTCGCTCCTTGTGTGTGTGCGCGCGCGCGTTTCTCATTCCCGATCGTTCTATATACTTCATATCTTTCTCACTTGATTGTTCCTTTTGTCTCTTCGGGGATTTACTTCTCTTTTTCGTCTGTTTTCTCGTTTTTTCTCACAGCAGCGGAGACGAGACATGGCTTCGGACAATATTAATATTCTTTCAGGCCATTCGTGACACTTAGCACGTGTCGTAAGTTCATTAGCGTGACTTGAGACAGACTTTATCGCTTGTTGGTGAGAAATGATAAGATGTATACTTGTGGATGATATAAATTAATTAGAATTATTTACGGCATTTTCAGCATTACAGGTAGAGTAAGCCTGTCTAGAACGAAGCCACGCGCTAGCTGCCGGTACGTGTTTCTTGCGGCTTCTTTCAAAGCGCTTTGTCACCAACGTATAACACCAACGCAAAATACTCGTTTAGAACGTAATTATCGTAAAAGCCGCTCTTGTATAGTTTACTGCAAACTTTAGTGAATGTTAATAGACTTCATTCAATTCTAGTAATAATCAAAGCATAATGCTTTTAGAAAAGGTTTATGAAATTACATTGTTTCTTTTATTTCAAAGTAAATGCGAAAAAAAAGTCGATCTCCTTTGCATAAAGAGCCATTTTTGCTATCGCCGTGGAATTAATTCTAATTATAGAAGTAAGCTCGACACAGGGGCCCATTTATTCGATTTGGAACGACTGGAAGGGGTGAGGGGCAAAGCGAAGCCTGCGAGAAAAACAGAAAGGGGGAAGAAAGATGCTGAAACAACGATTGTCCTTGGAAATGAAGCTTGGTCGTTCCACCCTCTGCTTGAATGTCCTAATGTAGCAGCCGTGTCGAATAATAATGGTTGTTCCCAGGACTACAACGTCTTTTCTTAAAAGTATGCATCTCGGTGCAAAAAGTTTTGAGATTAAAATTTGTTCCAAGAAAGTTTAATTAAAAAGAAAAAAAACTACAGGTATTTTGTCCGTGAAAACACAAGCACACAAATGCGCTTATACTGAAAACAGCGCATTTTGATTAGAATAAAATCTAAACTAAAAAAAATATATATTGTGCGATATTTCTCGCGCTTTAAATATTCTTCGGATGCTTTTTGAACGTCTCTTTTATATTTTAGGCATTGCGCGACTAGCGTCTTCAAATAAAAATGCGGCGAACTTTTCCGTCAGTATACACCATCGCGTTCTCCATCTGTGTGCGCGGTGGAGTATCGTTCGGTAATTAGCGATGCTAAGAGAGGACGTAAGTATCTACCATCCTTCCTCGCCGGCACACCAGCATCTCCACTTTCCTCGGTCTCCTCTTCCCGCCGGCACCCGCCACTCAATAAATGGATGGATAGATAGATACCCTAACGTACAAGGCAGCTGCACACGGAGGTCGCGTTCAAAAGACCAAGAGCACAAGCGTCCTTATTGGGTGGTAGGCTCGCGCGTACATAGAAACCACCCTCTCGCTACCCCGCCTGGCCGGCACACACCAGCGTGCACCGTCGGTGTTTACGTGCCTTGCACGTGCACACTCGCACTCGACGCAAGCAGACGCGCAACGTGCGGCACAACGTACGCGTGGGAATATCATTACCTCAGTTGTGTGTTTTCCGTTAATTGCCATTATCGGCGGAACTTAGTTACGGGCTGCATTCCCCCGTGACATTGTTGCTGCTTCTGCTACCGCTGCTGCTGTTGCTGTTATTTGAAGACCCTCAAGAACGGACTCGCGTACCAGGTCAACTGGTGTCTTTTGTAATACTGTTAAGTCCCGTAAATGAACACTCTTCGATCGGTCATCATGCGTTTGATCATTAGAATTTTTTTTCTTGATTATAGACGATCAGATAAGAAATTTTCCAATCAATTAGGCAAACACGTAAAATAAGCTATAGAATTCTGGAGATATTAGAAAGTCATTGGTTGAGCTGATGGGATTTGAAGAAATGTAATGGCCCAGGACGAGCTCGTTGGCGAATGGCTTTCAGGAGCGCGTAACAGAATGAAACTATGGGAGAGTTAAATCGTCCAGTAAATGAACGCACTTTGTCCCTTCTCCGGCAGTAACTTCGGTCGAGCGACGAGGACTGCGAGTGATAGATTGGCTCTGAGAATGTTTATGTATCGATATGAAGAAGCTGCGTAACATGCGTTCTTGCGCGGCGAAGATCGCAATTTGCGATGGCTAGCGAGACTGCAGAAAGCGCGGCGCAGCCGGCATTCTTTTTTTTTTTTTTTATCGGCCGACTCAGCTACTCTTCGTAAGAAAATTTCTCGAAGAAACGCAGGTCTTTCTCCCGCCATCGCCACCACCCCCCTGTTCAACCCTCCGTCCGCCACTTTCTATCCTCCCACCTCGACATCGCCTCAGCACCGCTCGTCCGCCGCCGACTCCCTTCTCTCCCCCGTAGCAACCCCTTGCCTCCTCTTCCGGTTCTTCCTGCGAACACAATGGAGCCCGAATCCATCTCGGACAACCCTACCATCCTCCCTCCTCCGCTACCCTTCTTTTTCTTCGTATCTCGGTGGAACAGCGTCGAGGAATAATTCCATTTTCTTGTGCGAGTACAATTTTGCTTTCAATTTATTTTCCCCCCTTTTTCCTACCCTGGCTCGCTCTCTCGCGAAGATCCCAACAGCCTCTCGTTTTCCTCTCTCTTTCTTTCTGTCCTCTCTCCTCCTCCTCCTCTTCCTCCTCTTCACCCCTTGCATCACCTTTTCTCGTTCTCCTTTTTCTCCTTTCCGCTCGCGCTTCGCTTTCGTGTTAGCCTTCGTTTCTTCCACAGCGAACCTTCTTCGCCACCTCTAACCTCCTACGGAGAACTCACCCTCTCCGACGTTCCACCTCAGCCTCATCTCCCGCCGCCCGATCCCGCGCACTTTCACCACCCTCTTCAACCTCTTCTCGTACAGCCTCGCTGCCGCGTCTGTTCTTTTCGTTCTAAACAGCTCGTTTTTCTCACTCTCAACGCCGTTCGTCTTTTCTTCCGGATCTCTCTTGTACCGATTTTCCGCGCTCTTTCTTTCTCCCATAGCTTTATTCGACCGCTACTAACTTTTCCTCCTCGCCGCTTCTTCGGCCGTTGCAATTATTAAACATTGGCGAGAGCCAACGACAGTAACAAGCGTTTTATACGCGGAGGGAGCACGAAAGTCTTTTGTTGCTCTTTCCAGGAGAGGGCACGAAGGACGCGAAATCGACGATCCCGCGAGACGTGGCCTTGAAAAGGGAAGAAGCCTGCCCATCTCGTAAGAACTTACCGCGCCGACCGCGTTGTCAAAGAAACCCGATGAGAAATTTCACGTTAAGACTCAATTTATTAGAAACGGTTATTAGAGAACAAAGATAATACACGCCATCGATTTATTTGTAATGTGATTATTCTTTAAAAAATATATATAATCTATTGCAGCATGATTACAATCATGTGAAACAATTTGCTGTCTCGTAATTTCTATTTTGTTAAATTCTTCTGTTAGAAGTTTAATATAAAACAAATCTTTTAGTTTATTAAATCAAGAGAGGAGAGAATATCTACAAATTGTTACACAAGCAAAATGTTTTTTGTAGATTTTATCTGACACAGAAATAAGGATTTCTCGTCAAATTTGAAATGTTTTTGGGTTTTGGGACTTTGTGCGATTCTCCGTGTAACGTAAAACGTGGCTGGTGGGCATGACGGTCTGATTAGCGAGCAAATCAAGCCAGGTTTCGTTCTGTGCCCGCAAGCGAGAATTTCGTGGATGATCGTTCTCTCAATATGGGTTTTAATAATTCTCCTGACAGGAAGGGCTGAACCGAACGGACAGACGTACGGAAGAATTCGGAAAGTGAGTAGAGGGTGGCGAATAATTGCTATGGGAGATCGAAAATGCGTTTTGCAATCCGAGAGAGATATCAATTGAATCCTTCGGATATTTTCGCGGGATGTATATCGGTGCAATATTAAATATTTTCAACAAACGATTATTTGTTTTATTAAATTAGAATCCTTGTATAAATAGATAGATATAAACGTGGCGACACAAAATATCTTGTATAACTCTAAACAATCATACATATAAATGTAACAATCGTTATTTTATATAATTTGCTAAGGAAATCAAAGATTAATTAGCTTCGTTAAAAAAATGTATATTTATATCTGCTTAAAAAATGGAACTTTTGTGTAGCAGTCTATATCTTCTACAGAAAAAAAAGAGCAAAAAGAAATACTTAGGATCAAAAAAAAAAAAAAAAAAAAAAACTTATCCCTTACATTAGATACTTCTTATATAGTACCCCTCACATCAGTCATCCCTCGCAGAATTTTTTGTAACGTGATTGAAACACCATCTACTGTTTCTGGTCGCAACTCTTTCAAGCTGTATTACCGACAAGAATTACACAAGGCTGGCATCTACAGTGGCCGGGAAAAAACGTTGGAAATTTTTAATATCGACTGCGTTAACGAAAACTCACCCCCATTTTATATATATGTAAAAAAAATTTTCTGCAAAGCATCCAATTGTTTAGAACAATTTCATTCCTCAGTATATGTAATTGACAAGCAGATCTGAATACTATTTCACATGATAATATCATATGCTGTATTTACAATAAATTCTTTTTTTAAATTAAAAGCTTTTAAAAAATATCTTTTTTTTTTATTTTCTCTGCTTGTATAAATACTGAATCATACCTAGACAAATCTCAAGTGATTACTTCTAAAATTAACCACAGAAATAAACGAAGAATGTGTAGGAGCTATTAAAGGGGTGGAGCGAGAGCGATTCGACGAGGAAATTTGCAGGTTTCCACTCACGCGCCACATCAAGCATTATCTGTTCAATTTGGAAGGTTTAGAGCCACTTAAAGGTTCATAAAGTGCATGAAAGTGCTCTACTGCTCATTCCTCGGCAATCGACGGCTTTTTATTAATCGACCACTAAGCGACTTGCAACTCAATCCTTCTTGATCCATTTCAATCATCAAATTTTCACAAAAATCCTCAAATATTAAAGAATGATCTTATTAAAAAATTACAAATATGTTTACAGATTGTTCTCTTTTGTATATTGTTTTTATTTATAAAAAAAACAAAACAATTATTGTAATGATAAACGCGATAGTCAAAAATTTTTTTCTAAGCCGACAAGCGTCCATATTTATAATCCGGTCGAGAATTCACGAGGGGTCGAGTAGGCCCCGCCTCGAGGGGCCTGCCGCAGTAGGGTATCTCAGGAGGATGAGGGGCGTTACCGTTCTCATCTAGATACTTTTTAAGATAATCTTTCAGTGCAGAAAAAAGTGGGTCACGTGCAGAATGACCCGATTCTTTTTCTCTTCTCGCGTCATTTTCGACGTTGTCGATAATCGCTCGGCGATGATGATGATGATGATTGCGTTTTCCGCGCTTTCTCACCCTCTACACCGTGCACCGTCACCATCATCACCGCGATGCACGAGCGCGTGAGGGAATGCGAGAACTGCGCACAAAGCATCGATAACCACGTCCTGCCTGCGCGCCAGTCCTCTTTGCAATTTGCCTGCTGCCGTAGATTGCACCTGCACACGGTCTATTACCGTGCAAGTTCGTCCGCGGCGGTAACCTAGCTTCAAACCTTGGGGTACCTCCTCCCCCCGTGATGTGCCGGAGGAGAACGAGAAGCTTCGTCCCTATTATAAGTTGCGAACAAACTTTACTTATATGCTCGCGACTACCATTCGCATGCGCCCACCGCGCGCTATCTCTTTCCTTTCCTACCCCCGTTGCAATCATCCGCATCTCCTGCCATCCCCTCGCGCGAATGCATTTCGATCACGAGATATCTTCAACTTCTTCGTCGCGTATATGTAATCGAAGATACTACGCGATACATCCAACAATTTCAAATAATCTTCACAATTTTCTTTTGTCTCAATTTTAATATCTTGGTTTTTTACTTTAGCTACTTCATTAATATATTATTTGATTAATATAATATTCGATTGACTATTCAACAATTTGGCAAATCACGAGTTGTGCTAGTACTGACTTTTATTTATTAAAAAGAGAATCCTTTGTATTCGTGCAAAATATCCGTTAATGCGTCGATCGACGCTTAGAGAAAGGAACTTAAAAAGCGACGTAGCAGTTCGTCGCAATCCATTCTGTTGACTGACCAGCGGCTACTGTTCGAGTTGCCGGTTCGGTTTCGCAGAACTGGACAGAGGGGTGCCAATGTCCCGGGGCGCTGACTGCACTAATAGAAAGCCACATAGAACTTGACCGCGTGCATCCACGCACCGTTTGCACGTTTATGTCTCTCTCTTTCCCGCTTCTTAACGGTCTTTTGTCGCGCAAAATCTTGCGCGATCTAATGAGGTGCCGAATAATTGCTTATTAATAACCAACTGACCGCACGCGAGAATTTAGTTGCATTGTAGTTCGCGCGGCTATAATAACGCGACGACGAAGAAAAAAGGTTGACCACCGGCCATCGAACCGAGGGAGTTCGCCCTTTGTCTCGACGATCGCGAGGTTTCTCGCCCGTCGATCGACGTCGTTTGTCGTGAATTGAACGCAACTGCTGCGATTTTTTTTATTTCCTCGCGTTCGATTAGCCATTGCGTTTGATATTACACAAATCATTATTAAACGGCTCTTTTTTCTTTTCGGTTTAATTGATTCTTTTTACGCGCAATAATAATGTTGGTTGCGTGTAACAATAACACGCGGGGGTCGCGATCTGTAATTAATTCGCGCGGCCGGGCACACGATTCAAAAAGCGAATCAAGAAACGCAGCTCGCCGGCATTATTGATTATACAAAAGTAATGAATCAATACATTCGCGGGCAACGCGTTTTGTTTGCGAGCGGGTTGTTACCGGTCGGTTGAATTATCGATAGGTAAGCAAACGGAATCCGGTTAATGTTATTATTATGATGCGGCCTATAAATATTGGAAATCCGACAACAATTTAATGCCTCGCATACGACGTGGCCCCGGCAGACGCATATACCCCGTGTGTCGATTTTACACGGTAAGGACTTATTCATGCGTCGTTCCCGCCGAACTTGATGGAACTTAATTAAAGTTTCTTAATGAACGTCGGTGGTGCTACCCGTCGTTACCTTCCTGCCGACGTGACGGCTCGTCGGAAGCTGCGTCGTTTTTATTCAAACGGAGAGAGAGAGAAAATCTTCCGATTGTCGCGGAGTCGAAAAAGAGAAAAAAGAGAAATGAACGAACGAACGAAAAAAAGGACGCGCGGTCCGCGATACGTTTGCGATAAATTCTTTTCGTTACAAGACATTTGAATCAAAAGGTAAATTTTGTTTGGAGGGCATCCCTCGTGCATCGCATCTGCCGCGCGCCCTGGACATTGTCCTGTCCCAGAAATGTTTGAAAACTGGTCTAACTGGACGTTACGCTGCCGATTCGACGACACGAAAGAAGAAGCCGCTGTCCGGCAGATCCGGTCGATCTTGTTTCCTGCGCAGCCAGATGCTCTGCGAACAATATACCGAATTCTGAATGAACAATTTCCGAATTAGCGCGGACGCGGCTTGATACTGTGAAATGCAAACCGATCACATTCTCTTTGATGTAGTTATATTTCACATAACCCGATGCAGAAAGATATCTTTTATAAGCGATACTTTCCATAATATAATGTATCTGATCTTACTTTTGTAGATTGTAATTTTTTCTCTCTGTTACTAAAAATCTTAGAACATTATCGAAAAAAATCAAAGAAAATTGCGTAATTTTATTAATCATATAATAAAAATATTATGATATTAGAAAGAAAAACAACATTTCTACAGAAATCGCATCTTTCGAAATGTAAATTCTCGGACACTTCAACGAAACTTGTACTTTGCTACAGCAGCGTGACGAGAAGGTTTCTAACTTTCACACACAGACGGGGCAAGAACCTTGGACCTTTCTCTGGGTCAGCAGGACCCGCGAGCTGGCCCGGAACAGGTTTGGGTCTTGTCTCTCCGCCGTTTCTTCCTTCTGCTCGCGTCGAAGTCAGATTGACCCACAAGCCGATTGTCCATCTTGCGTGGCGATCCGAACGCAAAACTGGTTTTCTTTCCCACATATCCGGGGGCCGGTCACTCTAAGGGAGACGAGAGTGGGGTACCCGCCACTGACCAAGTTCACGATTCTCACCCTTGGTCAGTTTATGATTTTGCTTCGCGTTCGACGGTTCCGCGTGAAAAAATTTTTAAAAAGATCGTTTTTACCGGTGAAACGTTACAGCGTTGAAATATTCAAGATAGATAAATTGCAGTGACAGTATAAATGTGTGATCAATTAAAGAGAAAGGATAATTAAACTCTTGGTAAATGAAAATAATTGTTTCTGTCAAATTTTGTAATTAAGATTAGATATGTTTAAAGTTGCTGATTTGACGTAAAAATCACATTATTTAAAAGTAACATTGCACACATTTGTTTTTTCACAATCTTCTTCCTCTGTTTTTCTTCTTTTTGCATATCACAATATAAATATTTAATAATATTTTTGTGTGATAATATAACGTTATCTTTAAAAAAGCAACGTCGATTATTGATAATGACATTTCGCACATTTTCGAACAAAAACTTCTGTTCGAATTAATTATTTTTTTTACATAAATTCTTCGGTTATACAGTACAATAAGAACAACGAATTTCATAAATTTATCTTTGAGATTGAAGCGCGTTTGCGATAGGTATGTTAGGAATAAAGATTAAGCGCGAGTGCGAGAATGGTGTCGCTGTCCCCACCACCGCCCCCGACTTCATCCCCTTTTCATTTCATACCAGGCCGTAAGTACGTACTTTGTACTACCCCGTAGGATCGTCAGGTTTTCCAAGTTCTCTCCCCCTTTCGAGGGAAGCCACTCGAGGGCGGAGTCCCGGGTGAAGCGGCCATACTGCCACCCCCGTCTTACCAGCCCTCTTCTAACCCCTCTGGCAAAATAAGGGATGAAAAACAGGACGAGGGCAACGGCGCTTCTCCTACAAGCGCCGTTCAAGCAAGCCGCCTTGCTTACGAAAGCTCCATCGTGAATTCACCCTCCGCTAATATTACCGCCCCATCGCCCGCAAATGTCAGAATTTAGAAAATCACTGGAGCAAAGTAATTAATTTTTAAGCCGAAACGTGAATGTGTCTTTTCCGACACTCGCGTTTCTCTTCAACTAAATTATTATTGAATGTTTTAAGTTTTATTACGCGGACACAACAAGAAAACGATTGATTGAGAAACACGAGAATAAATAGGTAATTTTTTTTTTATTTTGTAATTTTCTATGAATTTTGTATTTTTTTAAATATCTTTTTTATCCAAAGATAAGAAAAACATGTTTAATGTGTTTATACTTTATATTTTCGCAATATTATGTATATCGTGAGACGCGACGTGTCTTATTCACAATTGACTCAATTAGAGAACGCTTTTCATCTTGGAATCGGCGGCTGTCCGAGCCAAAGTAGATCGATCGTCGGTGTTACAATACGCGATACTCCTCGATAAGCTATTCCGCGGACTAAGCGGAGAAATCGCCCAGAGCGCTCGTCTTTTTCTTCGAGAATTCCTCGGTTTACAGGAAAGCAGATCTGCCGCTTCATTTGCGCGGCTTTCGGAGGAGTTCTCTCGTATTCCTAGACCGTTCTACGCGCGCGTTTCTGCCTCTCTCACTTCACAGACGATATTTCTCCGTGGAAGCTTCTCGTAGAGTGAATGCTCCTTAATTTCCTTTGAGCCGTTTGCTTCAGAGTAAAATCCATCCCCTCCCCCCTTTCCTACCATCTCCCGCCCTCTTCTTCCCTATCCTACCTTTCTAGCTGTTTCACGACGGTCCCTTACCAGCCTCGCCGTATAACCGTCCTCACCTCGACGCCGACGCCAGCCTTCTCTTTCTCTCTCTATCTCTCTCTCTCTCTCTTCCTCTCCATACACCGTTCGTTCTAGGCAGCCGCTCCTTCTCCTTCTCAACCTTATTCTGTAATTTCGTTTACAAATGAAAGGGCCGCGAGCTACGACTTTGTACACCGGGTACGCGTCTGCAAACGTTCCAGTCCCGTGACTGCCACGGGTACCCCGCGATACACCTTGAAAAGCGGGCGCCGTCGTCTGTTTCCTTATGTCGCTTTCTAGTACCCGATTCAGCACAGCGAGCCTTCGAATCTCGACAAACGCCGCGCCCGCCGCGCTTCTGCTCTTGTCACTCGTTGAAATTATTCGAGTGCCGCTACCGGAACGTCGTCGTCGCGCCTCACGCCGGGGTTGCAGAAAATTTTACCTCTATACATTGTATATTCTTTCATAATTGTTGCTTTATTCGATAAATTATTTATTCATAGATCCTTTTTCAAATGTTTAATTCGAATGTACATATTTTATTTATTCTATCTTTTTTTTTTTTCAAGCTCTAATGAAGTTTTTATTTCAATGTGTGTTCTGCGTATGATAGATTGTTCTTATTTTTATTAGTTTCACGTTGAGTTTACGATTTTTGAAATTGTTCTTCTCTGTTTCTTGTTTCGATCTCGGCGAGATAAAAAACTTTTTGCTCTAAATTCGCTGAGATTTCGGCCGGACTGCGGAACAAACTGTCCGGCACTTTTGCAACGCCCGGCGAAAACCTCGGCAATGTGAGATGCCCTGCACGTTCGGCACGGTATTTTAATTCGCCGGGAATGCTGGCCGACCGCCAAACGTCCGCAGAGATTTCTTAATACCCGCCGCAAATGCCTGGCGTCTGTGCCTTCGTCGCACGAGAGTTGAGGGTGGTCTCTCGCGCTGGTGGTGATGCACAAATCTAGAGAGAGAGAGAGAGAGAGAGAGGAAGGGTGAGAGAGGAAGAGGGAAAATGGAAGATGCAAACGATATGATCTTGTCCTTTCGGTGTCCTGAAGTAATCTAACTTTTATCTTTAGTTTTAATTCTCGAGAGATAAAGAAAGATCAGAGAGAGACAAGCTAAACGGGAAATTGAAGAAAATTTTACTCTCCCGGTAATATATATTGCCACTAATGAATATGGAGGGATGAATTGAGATCTTAGAACGCGATCGCGACTACATTCACGCATCGAGGGGGTCCATAGAATTTTCGCGGTCTAACTTCGGGCATCGATACACGTCGCGGGAAACGGAATTGTTAGCCGACAAGAAAGTACGGCTGAATTTCGTGAACTCACACCACTCAGCACGGGATACTTATGACGCCCTCACGCGTACATAGACGTTCGTGACATCCTCTCTCTCGCCTTTCTAGATGCGACCCCCTTATATATTCCCTCAAAACAACCTTCCTCAAACCACTGCCTTCTCGCTCTCGCTCGTAACCACCCCCTTTATTCCCTCCCCGTTTCGTCTCGCGCTTCCTCGTTACTACCCCCGCTGACTTTCTGTCGTCGCTGGCTTTTGTCTCGGTGCGCGCATTGATTTCTGGGGCCAACTTCGCTTCGTTGCCGGCGTCGTTAAATTATAATCGCGAAACACCCGGCTGAAGTTGCAGACAAAGCTACTGAGGACGAGGACCTGGGCTGCAGGTTAGGATGGGCGAGCGAGCAGGAGTATGGGTGAGAAGCCGCTCGGAAATGGAAGAGAGGACGAGGCAGGTGCTTCGATAGGGAGAGGGTGGATACCTCGACAACTTTAGGATCCGTCGTCGATTCTCGCGAAAGGACCTCAAAGTGACTCCTCGTAGCTGCAGACTCCTTTTCATCGTCTCGGTCTCGGTTGAAGCTATGTATGCACAATACAAGCCGAAGACGCGGCCTTGCGAACAATAAAAGACACCTAACTAGTCCTGTTGACAAGTCACCGGCGTGTCTCTCTTCTGTGTTAAATTTGAATCGAATTGCAATATGCAAACTACTAAAAAGTCTCGATACTATTTTTATTCTGATTCTTTGAACAAACAAAAGATTGCAAATAAAAGAAAAAAAACATACGTGAAGTTCAATATCAATCAAAAACCACAGCTTAGAAATTTAATATTTTTCGTACGTAAAAAAACAATCATGAACAATGAAATGAGTATATCAACACGCAATTGCAATTATCTTTTTCTTCTTTTAAGTCTTGAAACAACTTTGATCACATTTTTTTCTTTCTCTAATCTTTTCCCCGCGCGGTTGCCATTACCGCACGGATTGCGCGATGATACGAACAAAGTTTGCGGCATGCTGAAACTCACGTACGAATATTACGTAACTTCGGAGCGACCAATTCTCCAACGACAATTACGGCAAAATTGTAATTTACGTAGACAGCACTCGGAAAAAGACGCGTGTCGGACTTGGTGCTTTCAGAAAATCGCGCTTCCCCTCCCCCTCCTCGCTAATACGAAATTCCGTCGCCGGAATTCTCCGGGACTGTTAATGCCAGAGTTGGCGAAAGACACGAGCCTCCGCGAGTAACCATGTTCTTCCGGTGCTCCAAGACGGTCGTGCGACATGTCGTTACACATCGACGTGGAAACAACGAGGGAATTCGGGCCCCGCTTCTTGAAGCTGTTGCCGACGCCCTTTGTTGGAGAAGGGGACGCGCGCAAGATGCCTTAAATAAATGAAACTTCTAGTGCGTCGCGCAAGAACAGGCGGCACCGGCATATAAATTCTCTCGCTCTGTAATTTCAAACTCAAACAGCAGCGCGGGGTCGACTCACCCCATTTGCGTTTCGCTGTCTCGCTTGCGTCCGCGTATTTTGCCGGTTACGGCTGGTTAGGACGTCGGAGGAGGTCGGGAGAGGGGTGTCGAAGGATGGCTGAGATTTCGGCGCTTAAGTGTGGGTGGTATACGTACATGTGCGCGTGTACGCTTTGTCCTTGATGACAGAGAGTGGCGACGATAATCGCCCCCTCAAGAAAAGGCCGCGACGTGGATTGACTGTCGATAGCAAATTCCCGAGATACGTGCATATCTCAGTTTGACACTCTTACGCATATTTGGGTTGCGAATCGACTGATGTGACTAATCGAGTGCCGTGAAGAGAAAGCGATGGAGAATCGTGAGAGAAAGTCGAGGAATCTCGAAGTTAAACTGCAACTCGAAGGATCCGAAATATGGAGAACGTACGAAAGACGCTCTCGCGCAGTTCAAATATGAACGTGTGCGATCGTAAAATTTCGCACCCTCTTCGAAATTTAACGAGGCGGTCCGAGATTCGCGCGGAATAGCATACGGAATGCGGCGAGAGAGAGAGAGAGAGAGAAAGAGAGTAAAAGAGAAAGAGAGAGGAGAGAGGGAAAGTCACCGCGTGCTCTTTCCGCATCGGCATAAATTCGCGAAGGCCTCCGGCTTGGGCGCGCGCGAGAGAAAGAGCGTCACCCCGCTCTCGTCCGTCGTTCCTTGCAGTAATTTCGAGCAGCCCCGCCTAATCTCGTCCTAAAATCTAATTCCGCCAACAATTTCTAAGCCGGTCCATTAAAATTCTAAGCACAGTGCCGTAGGAGGCGGTCGGGCGCTCTCTCACGTGCTCGGGGGCGCAAGGCCGGGGGGAGGGAGGGGAGAAGAGACCGAGTGTCGAGGAGGAAGTAAACTCGGGGTGGAGTGGTACCGCCAACGGGGCGATGGACGAGGGGAAGTGGAGACGACGGCGGGAGAGATGGTTGCGCGCCCGGGGTGGTTGCCGATGGGGTGCGGGAGGGTGGTTGGGGTGGCTGAAACAATAAGAACGTTGCGGAGGCAGCAGCCCCAACCTTCCGCAACCCCCGCCATGCCGTAAGAACGCCGTAAAAGCTCGCCTCCGCGCGCTTTCATTGGCTGAGCTGGCGGCCAACGAGCGAGATATCGCGCAAATAGCGACGTCGGGCGCGACGAGTCGGAGAGAGAAAGAGAGAAGCCGCGGCGAAAGAGGGAGGTTCGGGCGAGAGAAGCAAAAGAGAATGCTCTCCGTGGAACGGCATATAAGCATTCACGGTGCAGCCGCAGTAAAGGACGCTTTTCATTGAGCCGTCTTATTGTGTCGGTCGCGCTGAACTTCCCAACAACGTTAGCGCGACTGTTTGCCCGGCTACGCCCGCTATTTTCCTTTCCTTACGAGAGCAGTGTCTCCCTTTTTATTCCGAGCGACATAAGCAACACTCGCGCTGTTGCAAACGAGTTCTGTTACAAGAAACCTCTTCAAGATTTTTCTTAGACATGTATTTTTACATCGCAATGGTCAAATCATAAAAAAAATGTTTTTTTTTAATTTTATATTATCTTAATATTATTCTTGTCGTTGTATAAATTTTTCTAACCAATTAATAATTTTACATTCATTTTTTGTATTTATACGCTCATTGTCGCTAAGCACCAATCATTTGTACTTTTTTTCTTCTCTATCTCTTCATGATTATTTCTATCAGTCCAAACGAGACAAGGTTTTTCCTCAAGGACGTTGATGGCCTTCGTTGTCCGGGCGATTGTATCTCGAAGCGCTGGAAAGGTTAGCGCCGTGATGAGGAGAACAGAGGGACGAAGGGAAACCTCCTTTGCGAACCTACGGGGCAAATGCAGGTTTCAGGTTGCTTCACGTGCACAATTACCGGGCACAGGATGGGCGCGGGCGGGAATGAAATTTCGTCTTGTGCAGCAGGAGCAAGCAAAGTGTGCGCACCCTCTCCGTTCTACACGGCCTGGGGAATTGAGTTTCGCCACGAGAGAGCGAGAGAGCCTCGACGAGAGAGGAGATCTGGCGAGACGCGCCGGAGAAAGCGAGCGGAGAGAGCGAGAGCGAGAGAGGAGAGACCTTCGCCGGCTGGATGGGCTGGTGTAACACTGTTATTGCCAATAATGGCACGACTATACGCGTGCATGTCTCGCGGGTCTGATCGAGAAATTGATTTATGAAAAGAAACGCCCGCCATCGGACGGCCATTGGCTGTCGCCGAAACGTCGGGCGCGCGCGATCAATTAGTGACGGCCGATTAACGCCGTCGCGACGTTTAGAAATTTCACTATTGGGGTATTGCGCTTACAGAGGTCATGAATTGAGACCAATCTAATTTCAATACACTCGATATATGCTGCAGATACCAAAGACGTAGAAATCATTTCGTAACTAACGTGATGATTAATGCGTCAAAATAAAAAAATTATATTGGTCGCTGGATTAAGTAATTTTTTCAAAGTAATATTTTCTCTAATTTATATAATATGTTCTCGGATAATAATAAAAAATATTAATAATTTCTCGGACATTGAACAAGCATTTGCAGCATTAGAAAAACTTAGATTACTATTAACCCTTTAGCTGGTACCAAAAAAATCTTGCTTGTCAAATTGCGTAAGACACAACTCTAGGATTTTGCGTAGTCTATCTCGCGTTCTATTCTTTCGTTGAATTTGCGTGAAATTTGTACAAGCGGATAAGAGAAAATAACAGCAATTATCTAAAGCAATAGGTCAGACGTGTTCGGCCTTCGTGTTAAGAGTTACTCCGAGTTATTTCGAAAATGCGATGAGTCTCTGTAATGCGCGCGTCGCGACGCCGGGCGCTTATTTTTGCGCCGCTTCGTCACTATTCATGGGATTTTCGCAATCGCGCAGACAGCCGGTCGTTTGCTCGAAGTTCGACGACGCGTAATCCGCGACTCGAAGTAAATCGAATGAAGTCTCGAATTAAATACAGCCCTCTCTGTATTCCGGGCACGGGCGAAAGGGGACGCAAGAAGACGAGAAGAGAGTTAGAGGCGGAGGGAAGAGCAGAACGCGGAGGAGGAGAAGAAGAGGACGAGCTGACTCGGGGTGAGACGAGGCGAAGCAAGGTTCCTTGTATTTAATTACCAACTCTAAGTCTCCAGCCGGGAATGAGGCAGCTCCCACCCGGGCGTACCTCTTCTTCGTCATCCATAGACCTCCCCTTGCCGTCCTCTTCCACCCCCTCGAGCCACCCGCGCGCGCTTTTGTCTTAAACGACGCGGAGAATGCATTGGCTGTGGCGCATCGCTGTTCTTCATAACGAAAGTATGAAAAACAACAACTCGTTCCTGAATTTCCGATCTTCTATCAAATCATTTATAATGTAACACAAAAATAAAACTATTTATATTAGTTTTAAAAAGTGTGTTTTTCTTTTTTCTAATAGATGTATTTTGTCTCGCTGTCTTAAAAAATTAATTCTTAAAAAATGTTTATATTTTGTCACCAAAATTGAGATTTTTTTAAGAAAAACTGATAAAAAAACTTGTTGCACGTTGATGGCAATTTAGTTTCGAGCAGTAATGAAATGTATTAAGACAGACAAGAAATTCATTGTGTTTATTGTGTGTATAGATTATTTAAAGGAATTTGTAATAGAGAAAATTATTTCGCGTTTATTTACACTTTGCAATTGATAGTAACCACATAACAAAATAATTTTAACTTTACCACTATAGGCGTATTATAGTAGATAATAATAAAGTAGTTTAACAATATTGCATGTGCAATATGTTTACGGTATTCCAAACATCAACTCAAGAATTTCAATGAAAATTGATAGTCTTAGCTTCGGTTACTCAAGACTATGTGAAAGTTTAAAACCTCGCGCGTGACAGCCTGGTGAGATCGCGATAACAATTTTTCGTCTCTGGACACAACCTTGACGCGCGACGTTGATCCGGCCTGAAAATTAGGCGGCACGTCTAGTGACATCAAAGAGCTCCCGGAGGCAGCAAAGAAGGCTTCCTGCCCCTTTTCATCCCTTAAATCCCACCCGAGCGGTATTTGCCAGGGTGACTCTGCCTCTCGCTTTCCATCATTAGAGGAAACGAGTGCGGGAAAGGCACGTGGAAAGCGCGAGAGCGAGAGCATGCCGAGCTACCCTCTATACCTTCAGCCACCCTCTTGCGTCGCCGTTCCTCTTTCTCCTCCTCCTCCTCTGCCTTCTGTATTCTCCTCTACCCATCGTTCTCTCCCGGTGTGCTGGGTTCGCGCAAATATCGCCTTTCATATTCCTTCGAAGGAGCAGAAAATCGTTACGGTGCCTTTTGCGCGCGCGCTACGGGGGAAATACCTAACCACCGCTGTCGTCGTCGTTCCTTTTCCCGTGCACTCGGTCTCACATTAGCCCGTCTCGTCGCGCATGGACCTCCGTTTTGGTGGGAGTGTAAGTAAGTAAAATCTCTCCCTTCCCGCCTTTCGTGCCGCCCGTTGCCGCCGCCGCCGCTCGCTCGCTCTCGTCCCCGTCTTTTGCGTCTATTTCTACCCTCTCTATCCATCTTGGTCCTCCTCTATTTCTCTTTCCATCTCCGGTAAAGCTGCGCGAGCCTTCCGCTTTCTCTCTCCGACTTGTTCCTCTCCTTCCGCCGAACTCGCTCGCTCGTACGCTCGCTCTTCCCGTGACTCCCCACACCCTCCATCTCGAACTGATCCCCCGCTCACTCCCCGGGAAGCCTCAACGGGGTTGCAGAACCGCCGGAGCCCGCTATTAACCCAACCTCTCCTTCTCGTCGCTCTTTCTCCGACAATCATCCTTTCGGTCTTTCCTTCTCGCTCCGAGAATGGTCCTTCGTTTCCCCCGCAGCACCTAAGCGCGAACAAAGATGGCGGAAAACTAAACAACTAGGCGAGGGCGCAAGGAACTCTCGCTCGGCCTTTTATCGCGACGAAATTGACCCCCGTATACGTCGAAGAGGGGTGCGCAACCCTTTCTACACGCCGGTATCCTTCGAGAGGGTGGGCGAGAGCCGGGAACGAGGGATGGCAGGCGGTAGTTGCGGTTTCTGCGGTACACGGCCACGAATGGATACGTATTCTTTTTTTATCACCGAATTACTTCTTGCGGCTTTGGGGACTTTCGGAATTTTACGATCGTAAACGCTTGTAATGGACAACCGAAAGAGAGAGAGAGAGAGAGAGCAATATTAAAGTGAGGCACGAACTTTTGAGCAATGTTTCTTATATTCATAAGCGGCCGCGGTCTCTATCTCACTACAAAAGTGATTCAATCGCAAGTCCAGCCGGTCCGGCCGGTGGCGAAACCTCAACGGTCTCGTCAAGAAGGGTTTGCCCTCGGTAGTCCTGAATAAATGATGCTTAATCTTCATATCAGAAAACCGGGTGAAGCAGTCGCGCTCGTGAGACGGCAAGGAAAGCGGACGAGGGGAGGAGGGCAACGATGTTGGGTCCCGTACACACACGTAAACGGACGAGGGGAGGAGGAGGAAGAGGATAGACTGGTGCGCAGTAGTAGTGAGGTTAGAGGCGCCCAGGAAATTTCTAGAAACTTCAGGTTTAGCAATTAACGTCAGAAATTAACGACGCCCGCCTGCCTCGAGCGCAAAGCGCCGGAGAAATTAGTCTCGGAAATTCTCGTAAAATTTCTCGCTCGCTCGCGGGTGCCGGCAGTCCCCGCGCTCGTTCTCTCCTCTCCCTTCTGACATCCCGCTACACCTCCATGCGCCCACCACCCCCTTGCTCCTCTCGACGAAACGCCCACGACTCGCTGTAGCTGAAGGTAACACGGTGTCGGCAGTCGAGGCGAGCGGTAACTTTCCGGAAATTTTCATTAAGCCTGACAGTAATGACGTCATCAGTCAGTCGGGGGCGACCTCATTTGAAATCGTTCGCATTCGAAGCTAGCTTTCGACTTTGAGCTCGACGACGTCCGCTAATCGCTCGCAACTGTAGCTGTCCACGCTCGAATGCGCGTCTGTCGTAAATCGAAGGATCATCTTCGCTCAACTTTTCGTCTGCGCGCAAACACACACACGTCTAAGCTTAGTTATCACACATATTATTTTACGTAATATGTATGATATTTTATATAAAAAATATTTTATAAAGTTTAAGATATTTTATCTTAAACTTTATAAAATATTTTCAAAATAAAAAAAAAAAAAACAGTCGTAATATAATTTTTGTTAAAAGTGACACAGATCGTATTCACGTTAAGACAATAAGAGATCGTAAACGCGGTTCTCGCAGTTTGATCAACCGTAAAGAGGAAGGAAGGCTTTTCTCCCCGCTGCACATTTCCGGATCGCGCGGCCAGATTAGGCAGCGGCGATTTCGATAACCCGGTCGGGTGTGCGGCGCGGCGCTATAATCCTAAGAAAACAGAGACGGCAGGGACCTTCGCCGGACACGGATGCACACGGATAAGGTGATCGAGAGGAGAAGCGCACCTGCCCGCGAGGACAGGGGGATCGATCGAACCTTCCCGAACCATAGCCGGTGGATGAGGTCCTTTTCGACGGCGCGTGTAGCGGACTTATCAGTCCTGGGCGGCGAACGACATATCCGTTTTCCCAAGTAATCTCGCGGCGCTTCGGGCGATTCTCAAACAATTCTATACATCTCGGAGTGTCGGAAGTAGCTAAAACCGGGTATGGGGATACAGAGGGGGGAGCGTACTTTCCGCAAGAGGACGATGTAGCGCGGCGATGGAGAACGAGAAAGAGACGCGAAGACGAACGGAAAGATAGCGCGAGCGAGACAGTTTCGGGAATAGAGAAACGCCGTAAGAGAGCCCGATAGAACAAGACGGGATAAGAGACACGCGCGGCGCGGGAGAAGGGACGGCGCATAGAAGGCAACGACGGTAGGTGAAACAGACAATACACCTTCGCGGTGGGTGGCTTATCTAAGAGTCCATGGCGTAGCCTCGGGGGTGCAGTAATAACCGGGAGGGCGGGCTGATACCGGGCTAAGAAATGATAACGGCACTCGCAAGCCAGCCACCATTTTCGAGTTATATTGCCTCGAAAGCCAAAAGCCGTGGATGGAGCGAGAGGGACGGGAGCGAAGAGCGGCAGAGAGGAAAGGAAGAGGCGGCGAGGGGGTGAAAAGGGAGGATGGGAGAGGGTGAACTGCCTCAGCTATCCCAGGCTAACACACAACCTACGACCGTGCCGCACCTCTCGCGTTTCTCGCCATCACCTTTCTCGGTTGTACACCTATATCCACCGACGTTAGTCGTTGCTGGAAATCGCGGGCGCTATCTGCAGCCCACCTACTCGCCAGATATACGCGCGCAACGCTCGTTTCGAATGCCTAGAGAAACGTTTCGCCTTCTCGAGTACACCGGTGCGACCTTCGCCGTTTCGATTCGCCCCGTGGGAATAACCTAGAGGAGGGTGAGGAAGGCGAGAGAGACGCATCGGTTCCGATACGACAGCGATATTCGATTCCTTCGTGCCAGCCATGAATTTTCAGCTAGTTGCATCTTCGATGTTGCCCCCGAGTATTGCCGGGACGACGCCACGCTTCGATAATGGCGCGTGATTTGTCACGCCGCTTTTTCAGAGCGCGAATTCCATCTCGCTCCGAACCCGCTCGTCGATCGAAGTATACGCCGGAATGCGGTTCGCCGGCGAAGCGATAATTTATTCAAAAGCTTCGTGATTTTCCCCGACACCGTTTGAAAAACACAAGTCATATGTATGCAATCGGTAAATTGAGATTTTACGAGCGTAATATAACGTACGTTAAATAACTCATTTTTATTTTTTTTTTATTTTTTGCAAAGCGAAATTGTTACAATGTTATAAGTTTGTGTATTCGAGGCAAACTTAATTCTTAACAAGAGATATTGCACACATCGAGATATTTTCTTCAAAACTAAATTTATTTTCTTAAATTATATACAATCATATCAGTCTAAAGATCAAGAGTGGGTGGATAGAATCCTACCTGCGGGCAAATCAGGAGAAACAAAGCCGCAACGTGACCAATTCCGCCTGTGTTGAATTGTGGCTTGAACGGATGTTTTGCATTTTGGCCCCGACGGCTAATTTATGTGAGAGAAATGCCACCCTCGTTTCACACCCTCTTGGCCGGTTGGTGGAGCGTTTTATTTTCACTTAGATCACAGAAAAGACTCTCAAATGCTGTTGCTACTTGTTTGCGCAGGTTTTACAATCTTCCTTTTAATTACTGATTCCGTCATTTAATTTAGAAAATTGAGTAAAATTTATCACGGTTCGGATTTTGTAAAAAAAACATTGTAGAAAAAATTTTATGAAAAAATAATTTTTTGATTAATTTAGAAAAATTATTTTAAAAAACTAACAG
Source organism: Pseudomyrmex concolor (assembly GCA_014839585.1). Lineage (NCBI taxonomy): Eukaryota > Metazoa > Arthropoda > Insecta > Hymenoptera > Formicidae > Pseudomyrmex > Pseudomyrmex concolor. Next base: position 44,415 of record QVOB01012366.1, read on the forward strand.
AAAACGTCAAATTTAAAAATTAATTTGCATTTTACTGACTTGGGTAAAAGTAAATTATACTTCAAAGGACTGCTTTATGTAAAAACTAATTAAAAATTAATGTGCGGTTTATTGGATAATCCTCGCATAATACATACGTCCGGTATAAATATTGAATTTCAATACCTCGAGAGAAAACTGCAGCTCATATTAACAAATGAAACAATTTCACTACAAAAACTGCATTGCAAATTTCCCTTTTACATACCTTTTGCGTAATAGAAAGATTAAAAAGATTGTAAGGGAGTAATTCAAGCGCGGTCAGGTTCGTGTAGAGTTAAAATTAATATGAGATTCACTGGCGCGGCGTGCAGTATGCGAGGAAGTAAGTGAGGAAGAGAGTGAGGGAGAGGGTGAGGGACGGGGGTATATTTAGCACAAAAAGCCTCTAATTTCCAACGAGGGTGTAAAAACGGGGTTGGCACCCGTGTAGGTATACGCGGGCCGCTTGTTGGGTCTATAAAACGCCGCTTAGCTTTTTTACCTCCTACCGCCGAGCCCCCGAAGGGGTGGTTTTAACCCCGTTAAGCTGTTTCCCGTCTTTTCCCGCGTTCCTTTTTTCCACGACCGGTAAATTGAGCGCGCGGCCTCTTCCTCCTCTTTTTGCTTCCCTTCTGCGGCGCGTTACTCTCGACTTTTTTCTCGCTTTTTACACTCCTCGTTTACCCCTTAGCTTCCAGCTCTGGTATGAGAAATCTCGCTGAACGGCTGCTGCGACCCAGATTCCGCATTTAAACGTTTCACATTCTCGTAACTGGTTTTCTTTTAATTTCGTGAGAAAGAAGCGTTTCTTTTAATTAATGCATAAGATATATTTA